>JANHGB010010194.1:0-13992 GCA_026283785.1 Coracopsis vasa | reverse complement strand
CCGCGCCGGGGGCCGCTCCCTGCCGGTGGCGGAGCGGCGGGCGCGAAGCAGCCCGAAGAGAAGAGCGGGGCCAACTGCAACCGAGGTATGAGTGGGGAGCCCCGTGTGCGCCGGGCGGCAGCGGGTCCTGGCGCCGGACCGGGCTGTCCCGGGAGCGGAGCGGGGCAGGGGAACCCCAGCAGGAATCTCGGAGCTTCGTTCCGTGAGAGCGCATCGGCTCCCGTCGCCGATCACTCCGGCAGCCCTGGAGACGTGTTGCGACAAAAGTACCAGATTCAAGGCCGGACATCTTCTCCTCGGGCTTATAAATAACACAACGGGAGAGTGAGTTTAACCAGAAGTTACGTGGCCTTTGTATCGTATTAAATCGTTTAAATCACAACATAACAAAACGTGTGTTGACCTGTTAAAATCCACGTGCCCACTGTTTAATTTCTGTGCATTTACCGGAGAGAAACTAGTTTTGCTCCCGTTCAACAGCAGCAAACTGATCAACTGGTATCTACAAAAAGCAACACGTGGAAATTCTGGCACCACCCTACTAACAACGCTACTAGTATTTCTAAACCAAATGCATGTCGTTTATAAAGCATATTGACCCATCAAATATATTTTGTGCCTAAGGCTGACAAAACGGCAGAAGAAGGTTTGTTTCCAAATGCCTACTTTGTGCCCCATCTCCTGCCTAGCAGGGAGCTGTTCTCACCTGGATCTTGGGGACCAGTTCGACTTCAAAGGCAGCACAAGCAGCCCCAACTGGGGCAGCTAACGATGGTCTTTTCACTTCACAATGCCGACACACAGCAACTCGCAGACAGAAACAAACACCAAAGCCAAACACACTGTCTGGAATTTGCAATTTGTAATATTCTTTCTGCTAAATTTTGTTGCCGGTCAACTTCCCTTCCCAACTCTGACCCCTTGAAAGTCATAAATTGTAATTTTTAGCAGAATTGATTACACTGCTTCCCACACCCTCACTCCAGAGGCCTAATCATGATGAGCAGAGCAGGCAGAGCACACCCCAGCCTAGCCCAGGGCAGACACAGGTTCACCCCCATCAGTCCCCTCGTGGCACCATGGGCACGGCCAAATGCCTGCCATTCTTCCCCATGCACGGGGATTTCAGCCCCATTGTTGAGGAGCATGCCCCCCCTCCCCTTACCTTCTCCAGCTTCTTGCCACTCATCCACTTACAGCACTTTCTGCTATTTCTCCTAGAAATCCCATCATGATCCGTGAGAGTTTTGGGCAGTCACAGCCAACAGTGAAGACTTTCCTTGTTTCCTCTTGCTCTTCTTCTGCAACAGAAGATGCATTCAGGGCATTTTGTGTCTTTCCACCATAGAGTCTTCTACAGTACTTGCCTCTTTTTTGGAAGACAGATGAAAAGAAGATGAAAGTAAAATGAGGTAGATGAAGGGAAGGGGTGAAAATGCCATTCTTAAACCTGTAAGAAGTTGTTTATTTTTTAAACAACAACAACAAAACAAACAAACAAACTAACCAACCAAACCACAACTTTTCTAACAACTAAACATGCATAGTTTCACTCAACCATTTCTGTAACTCTGTCTTCCCCTGCAAGCACAGCAGGCTGCTCACAGCCCTCACATATCAAACCCTGAGCACTGTCCTGGGAAATCATGTTTCAGCATCTCACAGCTCTCCAACTTCTAGAAAGAGGAACATGGCTGGCAGGGCAGGACTGAGCCCCTGTACCCCTGGTACAATGAGCACAGCCTTCGCCAGCTGGAAGCCCTGTCATTGAGCTGCCTGCAGCTTGAACAAGAGGTTTCACAGGGCAGCACCATGATATTCCCAAGTATTCTGAGCCCTGGTCCCCACAGTGGGGCCCAGTGCAGTGGTGGCAGGGTGGGTAAAATAATTAGCTCAAACTCCTCATCAAATGAGCCTCGTGCAAGTGGCTAAGTAAAATTATGGGACTTGAGAACTCTTTAGAAGCTTGACATTGAAGCTTGTATGTGTGAGGCCTAGAAATAAAACAACAGAGCTAGAATAGAAGGTCATATTCCCTAAGTTATCTGTACTTACCTCAAGATCTGCCAATTTCCTTTTTTTCTTTTTTTAGATACATTTTCCTTTCTCTTCTTCAAATGAAAAACAGACGACTTTTTGTTTTCTCCGTTCTACTTTTCTCTGCACTCCAACTTCTTAAAATGGTCATTAATATTCCTCTTAACATGGACTGAAGCAATTTTGGCAGCTGCATTTTCCTTTCTTGTGTCCCTGACCACGTTATCCCTACCATCACCCCTGCTCAACTCAGATCTTGCACACGATTACACCCATACAGCTACTTCCCCTCCACCCAAACCATTAATTATCCCTGCTTCCAACCCCCTTCCAAGCCTTCTCCTGGCCTGTGTAAAGCATATTCCATGTTAAAATACCTTAAAACCAACCTTCCTTCTACTTCAAAAATTAATCTTAGAGACCTCTTCTCTAACCTGTTCCATTAACCTAAATTATCTACCTTTTTGTGGTTTGCATTATTTTGTAACTAGCTAGATTTTTTAACAGAGTCATAGAATATCTTGGGTTGGAAGGGACCCATAAAGATCATTAAGTCCAACTCCCTGCTCTTTGCGGGAATAGCTCACCTCTTGGACAGAAAAACCTGTTTTCTCCACTGATGCTCTGGTACTTTGGGGTCATACTGAACACAGGGCGCTTCATAAACAAGGCAGGCACTCTGTTCTGATGGTAGATAACTGTGGACTATCTGTATGTCCAAACATCACTTTCATTTTGTGTATAATTCTGACCTTTCTAAAGACACTCAGTAGCATTGTACTCAGAACATCTGGAAAACAAAACAAAACAAAATACAAACAAACCTAAATTATATCATTAGTCTGGTTACAGAAAAATCTTGAACATGCAAGACTAATTTTTGAGATATTTCAAATTAGGAGTAACAAACTCCATCAGTTCCATCAGTTTTTAATTTTTAATCCAAAGTGCAAGAATCCAGCCTACAACTTTCCCAGACTTTTCAGCAGTTACTATTATAAATCCTGCCGTACAATAACCCCCCAAAAAGTCAATCCCTTTTCATGAAAGCTGTTTTTAGAGATGTTTCAGCTATATATCCTTGACAGTTTGCTAACACTACATCTCCATGCTGTGTTTGGTCACACAGCTATCGTGAAGATGATGTTTGAAAAGCTAAATTAATCTGAAGACCTGATTTAATGTAAAAACAAACAAAAAAAAACCTTACTTGAAATGTAATTAGAACTACAGGAAAGCACACATCTGCAGCTCATCCATCTTCCCACCATTAAGACACATAAGCAGTTGGTTTGTCTCACTAAGGCAGCAGGAAATGCTTCCAACTATTAGAAATGTAACATCAACCCAGGCCTCCAGTCCATCACAGTACTTCTTGATTCTCTGGGCTTCTTGGCTTCCCAGTCCCTCTCTTTGGTGCATATCCAACTAACGATTAGCCAAAGAGAGATGGATAAGCTGTGTTTCTTTTCAAGATTTTTCTGTGTTGTCTAGTGCTCAGCTAGCAGTGGAAAAAATGTCCCTCTCACTTCACCAGCATCTATCGATGCTGAATGCCTCTCACCAAATTCTCAAGACATTCACTTGTCAAAGAAAATGTCCTCCATAGACTTTGGCACTCATGGCCAAATCTTCTGTGAGCATTTTTGACTTCAGTGTTATGCTAGCAGTCAGTCCCCTAGTTATAGGAATGCAGGAGCTGCCAGGCAACCGGTAACACCCCACCGGGGAGCGCCAGGTCAGAGCTGGGAATAGCCTTCATGCTGTCTGGCCTCATGCAATGCCTCATTCAGGGTAAGCCTCATGCTCTCCAAATCAATATATATCAACAGGACAGCACACACTCTCTCCTGAATCTCAAGAATGCAGTGAGAAGAAACCTTATATTCAGCCAAGATTTAGGTAGGCTTCTCTGATAGTGAGTTGCAGTTCTTCTAATTCAGTCTTACTTGCTTAATCCTTAGCATTAGGGAAGGCTACTTCTCCACCCAATAACCCTGCAGGAAGAGAGGCTTGCAAAGTGAGAGAAAGGCAATTTTGTGAAAAACAGAGTTGTACTGGGATTACAAAGGGGAAAGAGCATTCTCTCTGTCTCTCTCTCTTTTTTTCTACATTCTCTCTCTCTCTCTCTTTTTTTCTACTAGCTTTCTGGATGTTACAATTTTCTGTTCTACATGTCTCCCCCAGCTTAGAAAAATAAATCACAAGATACACATGATATGGATTGCCCTTGAATAAATCCACCTCAGTGCTCCCTTCAAGAGGAGAACAACCTGGATGTGAGAGAATGGCTCTTGTGCAGGAAGTCCAGGCAGATACCTGGATGGATGAAATATGGTAAGTATCTTAACCTTTTAGTGAATTATTTATCTATGAGATCACACGCTTTGGAATACTGCTTAACTTTAGAAACATTTCTTTCCTTCAAAGTCTGAGCATGAATTTAAGAATTCAGTAGCCATTTATTTCCCAGAATTCTTAGTTCTTTCACCATCAACCCTCTTTCATTAGATATTTATATCCTGAGTTAATATTCATAGGCTCACTCAGGAACTTAAACGCATGCTTCAGTTGCTTTGTATAATGGAAACACACAGCCACAAATCACTCTATAACAGCCTGAATTTTCCTTCTAAATAATAGTTACTATAGGAAGCAGTCTCAACTTTTGCTCATCTACTTTTGTAAGTGCAGTTTATGAGAAAAAGTTTCTGTACCTTAAGTATCAATGCATATTGTTAAGTGTCTGAGAAAGTCTTGCACAGCCACTTTTTAAAAACAATCTCTAACAGAAGTTTAGCTTTTCATTTACCTTTCTGATTACTTTATGCCACTTTACCAATTTTTTTCTTTTCTTTTTTTTTTTTTTTTTATCAAAAGCTAAATTCTTCCTTTTTCTGGTAAAGATAATAGAACAAAATCAACTCAACAATAGAAAAAATATCTCCTCTGTATTATAAACATCTTCTAGTCTCCATTCCAGTTCAGAAGAGTACTCTTTTCCCATAAAACATCAGTGGACACTTGTTTAGGTCTTTCTAACATAAAATTTTCTGAATATATGCTTAATCAGTATGAACGCAGATCACCAAAGTGTTGTTTTGGGTTGTCTTTACAAATGGTTGATGCTGGAAACATAACAGCCAAGGATGGCTGAAGATAAGAGAACTAACAATCCAGTGAGGCTTAAATTGGAAGAAAATCAACTTTGTTATGGTCCAAAATGATTGCCTTGGAAAAAGAATTGAACTGTCTAGAAGCAGAGACAGCTATTGCAGATGTATGAGATACAGTAGTGGCCTCAACTTATGAGAAACAAGAAATAGTGTTCAGAGTACAAGTATTTATGGATATTAGAGTTCAAAATTAGCAAAATCACCACTCTCCTTCTCTTTGATGCATGTATAGACACACAGACACGCTCTCTCTCTGTATCCACATTATGTAGATTGATATTTATAAATTAAAAAAATTACCCCAGGCTAAGAAAATAAACAATGTCAGTCTAAAGATTGATTATATTAATAAAATATATATACATAAATATTCTGAAATCAAACATCATGAACTCAAAGAGCTGAGTTAATATTGGACTTCAAAGAAATCCAAATTTACTAAGGTAAGAGATTCCTTAGTGAGCACAATCAGAAAACCATGTTTCTTTCTCACAGCACCGCATTATAAATGTAGGATCATGATTTAGGTATTTATCTCTCCTGCTGCCATGCCACTTGGAAGGGTAATGGCTGAAAATGTCAGTGGTCCAGCTGTCCTTCCTAACACCAGGGTAGTGGTGATCAGCGTGCCCCTGCATGGGCTCTGCATCAAGGCAGTTTAAAGATCTTTATGTGAAGTCAGTAGTCCTGTCAGTTGTCCCAAAGTAACTTATCCTCTGCTTATGACTGAAAACACATTTCAGTTTCATGATACCATGACAGGTAAAGCTGTTGCTCTTGCACTGGAAATGCTTGGACCCACACTAGGAGATTATAGGGAGATCTTTTTCCCTATAGTCGAGGGAAAATCAGTGCTTGTTAGGCAGATACAAAAATGCAGCCAATATCTGTATGTGTTACTGTTGTTTAAGAAACCCATTAACCCATTTGAACAGAGCACATATAAACTTTTAAGAAGTGGATTTTCACATAAACAAAGAATAGTTGAGGTTGGAAGGCAGCTCTGGGGATCATCTGGTCCACCCCCCATGCTCAAGCAGGGCCACCAAGAGCCCATTGCAACAAGTCTACTTGCAACAATTCTAACAATTTTAACCCTAAGCATTTCCACATCAACTACAAAGCACTCCCAATCAAAAACTGTCTCTCTCGCTGTGTTACACTGCCTAGCAAGTGATCAGAAATATTAGAAGATCTGTTATAGATCTTTATCCTCTTTTAAGTTAGGCTCTTGTCTTTTAGGAGTCATAAGATCCATAACTTCCATACGGGCTAATTCTGGAGAATGCTAAATTATTCACAGGACTGCAACTGGAAATTAAAGTATAGGTGTTGGTGAGGAAAATACTCTTTCCATTCACTGGTGTGTTACAGCACAAGGCCAGACTAACTTCATGGAGGAATATAATATAGCAAAGACAGATTACTCCCAAGGAACAGAAGTTACCACATCATGCAGCTTTCATCATTTCACATTTAAGGGCAAGGAAAGATGAGATCAGAGAGATGTTACAAAGAAAAATAAAAGGAATGTTTTTTACTGCATCACGAATTTAGTTTCTACCAGTTGCTCAACCAAAATCTTGCTCTGCATTATTTCTGTACAATATGTTAGCTGGTAAGTAGAAAATAGTAAAAAAAAATAAATAATAATTAAAAAAACCTACAAAACCAAAACAAACCCAAAATGCTCTCTCTAAGTAAAAATCTGTGCTGATAGTATTCCAGAAGGAATGTCACAACCACTCTCCCATCTGTTTTCTCTTTGTTTCAGGATGGTTTCCATGGATCCCCAAACCTAGGCCCCACTGTAGGGCTCCCCAGAGCATAACACCATGTAGCAGCAGGTCACAGACCAAGCATCACATGCAGAACACAAAGAGAATTCCAGTAGCGCAGTCAACATGTTAAACCTCTTGCAAACCGTTTACTGTACAGGATATCAGCACACTAGTATTTGAGAAAGGAGAGACAGGCCCCGGAATGCTACGAGAAGCACAAATAAATAAGCAGTTTCTTGTGCTGTATTAGCTTTAAGTTCTTGGGAGGGAGAACTATCCCAAATGAATTTGAGGCAGCATTTAGTGCTGGGGTGGATATAGCTGTTATTGTTCCACCACACCCCAGTACATCCACCCATGCGACAACTGGCATAGGTGGAACACTTTCTGCAATTCTCTCCTTTCTCAGCCATTAAATCATTCCTCTATGTCTTTAAGCTTACCATTACTGCACATGAACCTACATCTCCTACATTATCTGAAGTTACAAGTACTGTAAGTGCAACTTAAGCCAAATGGCTCTTGTGAAATCTTGTTTGTTTCTTGAAGAGATGCTTAGTGCATTTATTCATGGTAGTTTAAAAAACTGTAATCCACTGTCCACGGGCCAAAATAGAATGCTCTCTGCCAAAAAATGGCTTTCCCAACACTGTCCAGGATATTATCTCAGAACTGACCTACAATAATTAACTTACAAGCATCTGGGAATTTAAATTGCTCAGTCTTTTTCTATGCAAAAGCAGTACTCATTACATGATAATCACTATTTAGTTCACGTTTGTTTTTTCCCCTCAGGAAAAATTAAGAGAATGAATGCCTGCATGAACTACTTTGTTACACCCTCATTAATTTTATCAAGTGTAGTCTTCCACTGAGCACTAGACAGAATTCTTTATGAGAATATGCTCATCTTTGAAAGTAACCTGAAGACCAAAAAGGGTTACTGTGTTGCTATATAGTCCTTATACCAATAACAGCAAATTAATGTGCAAACAGATTTTGGCTCTCGCTACTAATCAAATATCTACGTAAAGATATCACTGCTTACAGACATGACAGCAGACAGTCCAGAAAGTGGTAGAAGGACATGTTCTTACTCTACTGTTACATGTTAATTTTCTCTGTAGAAGCTGCATTACCTGTTGAAGGAACCACCAGTTAATGCTAAAGAGGAAGTTTGGTCTGCCATTAATGTGACCAGCCTTCTTCTGCCTTGTGCAATCGTAGCCACAAATTTCAGTCATTTCATACTTCAGATGGCATTTGGGAAAACTTCTTCACAGACCACTGTAAGATTACAACACCACACAAGAAAAAGTAGCTGTACCTTAAAGAGAATGCTGAAAGTGCAAACTCCAAGCGACAGAGACTTATGGGTGAAAAGCAAGAGTTACACGTGCTCTTACCAAACTGATTGTTTGCTCTGAAGCAGTGTTTGTTAATGTTGTTGATGTCCCCTAATTTAAAACCCACAAATTCTCTACTGATACCCTAAGGGGGCTATCACTAATAATGGAGATAATGCTGGACCCACTAGCTTTGCCACAGGCCACAATTACTCTGTGACATTAAAAGTAAAAGGTTGTCCTTCAATGACATTGAGGGGCAGTAGTAGGGGTCAGTGTATGCATGTTATCAGTGGATTTCACAGTCTTCCGACAGCAGAGAAACGGAAAGGCTGTGTAATCCTCCCCAGACCCAGGAATGAAAACCAGGAGGACACTGAAGTAGGCACAGACTCATCTTCCTTTCTTTTGACTGCCCCACCCTCCACCCCCAGCCTGTCTCGTCTCCTCATCCTTTGTCCCCACCCTGTTTCTTTTTCTCCCCCTGCTGTCAGGCCCAGGTTTCTAGTCTGTTTCTAAATCTTTCCTCAGTTCCTCATGCCAAGCTCTATCCTCTGGACTACTTTTCCTTTGCATCTCACTATGGCTTCTCGCTATGTGTTCAATAGATGGGTTTAATTTCCCCACTTTTTCTTAATCCCTGCCTTCTTTTTTGAACTTCAAAGCCTATGTTCTCATTCCCTGACCAATCATCATAACCCTGTAGCTTAGTATTTTTTAGACTTTTTAATTTTCCTATCCCCTAACACTTCCCCTCCTCACAGTAGTTCCCAACTGCCTATTCCACTCTCTTGGCATGGCGGTAGTCTCCAGTCCTAGGAGATTGCCCATCACCATCACGCTGGCGCACCTGCCTACGCACAACAGGTAATGCCTGACAATCTCTGCTTGGCAGCTCTGCTTGGGAGCTCTGCTCTTCAGGCCACCTCACAGCCCTTGCTTCCTGGCACAAACCAGTCCAGGGAACCTGACACTGTCCCACAATGTCACAACACTTTGGGCCCTGCTGTCCTCAGGGTTGAAGGATGACAACAAAGGAAAAGAGAGGCTATTTTGCATTGTGTGGTATCTTCTTTTCAACTATTCTCCAGCCCTTCACTATAGAAGTTCTAACTGACACTGTTCTGAAGCATCTGGACAAGTTTAATGTTATAACAAAATCAGTCATAAGACTTCCTCTGAAATTGTTTGAAAAGAGGCAAAATTTCAGCTGATCAATTTCAAGCTCACATGAATTCCTTTCTGACAAAACAGCTGAAAAACTGAAACAATTTTGAAAACTCATACAACTCATCACAGAACTCCTATTACAAAACTATTCTTCTTTAAAGATGATACTATTGCAGATTACCTCAGCAACGGCAATCAATCGCAAACTCATTCATCATCTAGGAGTGCTTCATTACAGGAAAAAATAACAAAATATACGTGGCTAACTTTATTACCATAAATATTAAGGGCTTTCATTCTGATTAATTGCACACCTTGAGCCATTTCACTGAAGTCAACAAGTAACTTGTAAAACCAACAAAAAACTTGGTAAGCAAACAATAATAAAATCATTTCCCTCAAAGACCAGCAAGTCAAATTAATTGCAATTAATGATAGCAATTTATTAAATGCAATCAAGGTGGCCTGCTGGCATTTTTAGTTCATATGTTTCTGTGCATATATTATACTCACAAGGATGCTTATAACTGAGTGCTCAGAAGTCTATTTTGTAAGATTCACTAGGCATCTTGGCCAAGAGGAATGGTGGATTTTAGCTGTTATTTCCATTCATAATTGAATTGCAATTTTTCAGACAGAATAATCTCAGTGTTTTCACAGTGACAGCAAATTTATGAATCAATTTATGGGCTTTGTCATCTAATGATTCATTTATTTAAAAAATACCAAACTAATATCAGTGATTCTTTTCATTGAGTTACACATCACATTTTATGTCAGTTGCTCCTAATAAGAAGTTGAGCTTTTCTTTTATTAATTTCTTCCTCGTTGTTGCATTTCCCACTGTTATTGTTGGAATACACACAAATAAGGAGACTCACCTCAGAGGTATTAGCCTTTTCTTATGACATCAGTGTGTAGGCTGTGCAAAGTCGAGGCATCAGTTAGTCACTCGCACCATCTGTGTGGGCCTGGAGAAAGCAAGATGCAATCTGTCATATGGTGAGCTTTGTACAAAACAGCAACAATCTGCATTCAGCTGCACAGACGAAATGCATTCCTTGAGGAGCTTCAGCCTGCCAGAGCATACTGTTGTGGATGTCAGCTGCTGGGGGTCAGATCTTCATAATGCAAGGAGGGAAAACTTGCTGTTTTTCCAGACAAGAACTAGGAGGGTGGTGGCAGTCAGATCCACAGACTAAAGTTTGCTAGCCAGACTGCGGTGATATTAAGTAGCACTTTAAAATTTCAGAGCCAACATCCTTTCTCATTTTTACTGATGTAAGAAAATTTGCTCAGGGATGATCTGAATACAAGAAAGGAGAAAGTGATGAAATAATTTCTTTTAGGTTTTACTTCCCATGGGAGTAAACCTATTGTCTTCCCTGGCCTGCTGAACCTACCACGATGTTGTTCGTCAAGAAGGGTAAGGCAGGGGTCTATCATGTAAAGGAAAAGGCTAACTGCACAGTTACCACTCTGCAAAAGTCTCCCTGCACAGCAGTGTGAGGAAGGAAGAACAGGACATGAAAGGATATATCCCCAGGCTACCTCACCTATTTGGTTGGAATTTATGATGTTACTTTTCACTCACACCCTTAAAATTGCACCTCTCCACTGACTTCTTTGGCAGTCATCTCTAGATTTTATTTTTAGCATACAGATGACAATTACATGAAGGTACCGCAATATTTTCATGTACAGCACTTGCATGTTCCCAAGAAAAGTATACAAAAGCCTTTACAGCCCTACATCAAATTACTTCAGCTTGTGCTGAACAGAATTTCTGCAATATGTGTTTTCACTAACTAGGTCACAATCCCTACATTATGGATACTATAAGATGACATCAATGCCATGCCAACTACTTCATTTTTATAAAGCATATCTATGGAAATGACTTTAAAGGACAATTACTTTTTCTACCTTCCTTTTCATAGTGGTACTAAGTAGCCCAAAAGGTATTATTACTTGCTGAGCAATGATCTGCTTTCTTCCTTATATACTGCTTGTCACTTTTTTAAATGTAAAGAACTCCTATACTTATTTTCAGATAAAAATATGATCTCATACACAAATTTATTATTGAGTAGTTATTTTTATGGAACACTGTGGTTTTTTCCTAGTAGTTGATTTTACCAGAGAGACACAGATGAGCATAAATATTTTTCTCAGCTGTGGCTGTGGAATGGAGAACAGAATGGAGCAGCAGAGAGCATTAGCAAACAAATGGAGCTTTAGCAAACAAAAAACCTCCAGAATTCTGAGGCAGGAAAATGCAGTCTGTATTCTCACCCCAACAGTCACCAGAAAGAAAGTGCAGACCAAGCTTTCTACTGTAGTAGACAGCATAAAATAAAATAAAATAAAATAAAATAAAATAAAATAAAATAGCCTACTGAGTGCAACCCAAAGAAATTTGGTTAAGAAAGCCATAAAAGAGCCTTTCTTATGCTTTTTCTGTTTTCTACAAGTCTCCATGCTCCATAAAGGCAAACAGACAAGACAGTTGTAAGCATCATGGGGTTGTTATCCTGATGACCAGCTTTAAAGCAAACCTTCTCTGTAATCCTTCCTTACACTCTTACCTTCAATACACTGTGCATAACTTTCTAGAGAAATTAATATTTTAGGGTATCTCCATTTTGCCTACCATTTTTAAATGGTTGATCCCCAGACAACATCTCCCATGGTCTCCAAGTTAAGTACCCATAAAGCACCTCAGCTCTCTAAAAGTGGTGTCAATTAAGGCCTCAATCTAAACCCCTTAAAAATCTATTGGACTCTTTCAACTGATCATAGTAGCCATTGGTTTTAAGACATTTGAATTCCCAACAAGTTATTGCTAGAAGTCCTAGCCCTATGCATGTGAAACTGCTTGGGTCTAGCACATGCAGTAAGGACAACTATTAAAGATGTGACAGAAATAACAATGAAGTGAATAGTATTAGAAAAAAAAAAATCAGTATAATTTGTAGCTTTAGCCAGTTATTTTTTAAACAATTGTACTTAGCAGATGAAAGTAATTTCTCTGAAGGGAAGAAGAGGCCCCTGAAATTTTAAGAAGGGGTAAACAAATGCTTTTGGCTGCCATATGCCCAAGTCACAACACCAAATTCAAAAAAGCTGCAGCATGCGTGTTACTATATCACATATTAGGCAGTGACAGAGGTGAATAGTTTTGGTTCTTAAAATTAGTAAAGCAGCCTACCTTTGTTCTTCCATTCACATACAAAATAGATCAGCAGTAAATAGTCTCTATTTTATTTCAGCCTCTTTATGTCCTTTGTGTACTGTCTTTAAAAAAAAAAGATTAGCATATATGATGATGTACTATCATGAGGGGTAATTGCAAACACAATTACATTACCTCTCAGACACAAGTCTTTTTTCTAGGACGGTTACATGAAAGAAAGGCAAATCACACTGTAAGCAATAAGATGAAAAGACTAGAACAAATTCTGTGCAACTAGTTTGGTAGACTAGATGGAACTGGCCAGAATTCAGATGTTGTACAAGTGAGTATAAACAAAGTAGTTGCTTTTTCTTACCTCATGTCTGATTTTGATCTATTGGAAAAGCAGTGGTACTGGGAGTAATTTAGCTGTAGTTAAATGTCATTGACTTCAACCTGCAAAAGATCAAGCTCATAATGGTTAAGAGTTTCCCCACTTTTAAAAGCATTCGTTTCAACACCTTACAAAGCAGAGGCAGGGCACAGTGGTCTGATCCCAACTGCTTTTAAATGCAAAACCAAATATCATTAAGACCTTTGATATGAAATTCCAGTGGAATGGGAATTAAGGTTCTAGGCCAAAAGAGAAAAATCATGTGTAATAAAATAGCACTATGTTCCAGCCTAGTCTAAGAAAATTCTACTATTACATGCTCCTGGTGTTTTAAGACAGACCAACCAAAACTTGCTGAAAAAAATTCTTAAAAATGTGTAGTAATATAAAACATCATCCAGAAATTGCACAGCTCAGAGGAGGGTTACATACAGCAAACAAGTGATGTTCATGTCGAAATTCCTGAGAAGTGCTTTCTTTCACTGAAACATATTTTAGGATTTTCACATCAATCTACTCTCATTAGAAATTACTCCATTTTCACTGGCCATAAGGTATAATATCACAACGTTTAAGGCAAATAATTTGTCAGAAAGAAGAAAAAGAATATGTGTTCTTAGACATAGTACCTGTTGCTAGCCCTTTCCCAGGATGCAGGTGTCATTTGTATGGCAGTTATACTGCTCTATAGGTTAGGGGAAAGATAGAGCCCTGACAACTCTTTTTTTTTAATATCCCTTTGGTGCACTATTGCTCTTGTTAATCTTCAAGTCCCAGCTGTCAGAAAAAGAAGAGGTTTTTAACTCCAGGGATTATATCCACAGCTCATGGAAAGTAAGCAACTTTACTGTGTCTGTTTTGTTTCCCCACTAAAAGTCTGTTAGAATGCAACTTCTCCCGGGTCCGCTCCCGG
>JANHGB010010193.1:0-49565 GCA_026283785.1 Coracopsis vasa | reverse complement strand
AAACAGGAGAAGTTTAGATTGGATATAAGGAGGAAGTTCTTTACTGTTAGGGTGGTGAGGCACTGGAATGGGTTGCCCAGGAAAGCTGTGAATGCTCCATCCCTGGCTGTGTTCAAGGCTGGGTTGGACAGAGCCTTGGGTGGCATGGTTTAGTGTGAGGTGTCCCTGCCTATGGCAGGGGTGTTGGAACTTGATGATCTTAAGGTCCTTTCCAACCCTAACTATTCTATGATTCTATTCTAAATGGAAGTCTTCCATGTCTCCTTAACACCATAGAGGTCATGAACATACCTCCCTTGTTTAGTTGTGTTTATGGAAAACCTTCTATCAATGTTGGTGTGCTTATTATCTTGGAAAATAAATTTTCTGAGTCTCTGGTTCTCTTGAATTCTATGTGAATGGTGGCAGAAACCTGTAGAGTTGGGCAAGGTAAGAAAAAGAAATACCACCTCAGATGTATGCTCACAGAAGCCACAAAGAACATTCTGTCCTGTAGACAGTTGTCAGTAACGTGCGTAAGTTCCTTTTTACATTATGGGTCTCTAGATGTTAATTTGTTTCCTGAAGGCTAATACCTTCTTTTCCAGTCATAGGAGTATGTAGCACATTATGACTGGGATATTGGCGTATCTTCTGCATTGAGTTTCCACATCAATCAGGAACGTACTCAGTGGAAGTGGTGTTTCATATACTAAATCAGTGCCAGATTCAGTGCAAAATGTGTCTAGCATGGATTTGGTTGAAAATCTGTTGTGGTGGTCTTTTCCTCCATCTTTCTGCAGCATGAAAGCCGGTGAAGTAGGTGAATTGAATCAGGGCACAGGAAATCGGCTCAGAAGCTTTGATGTAGCTGAAATGATGCTTTTGTTTAAAATGCTGACTGATCAGTAAAAGGACTTTTGAATAATTTGATTTGATGTGTTTCAGGCTATTCTTAATGAGGATATGGAGTCTAACTGCCCAGAGATTTTGTATGAAATTAAGGAAGAAACCTCCGTTTTCCCCAAACTTCGACTTGATCCAGTAGATAACAACTACATCTATCTGTCCTCTGCCAATAAGGTAAGCACAGTATTAAATTAAATAATAAATTCAAGCTAACTGCTGCTTTAAAGATTTCTGTCACTTTATGAGTGAAGTATCAGTTTGGATCAGAGTTAGACCTTAAAATATCCAAACTACAGTTTCTAACTTTACATCTACTATCTGTTTATGTTATCTAAGTTTGGGCTGTACTTCTGCAGAGCTCAGAATAGCTGAATAGCTGTATCATGCTGCCCACTGATCCAGCAACACCCTTAATTCATGCTTAATATGTCATTCTGTTGAGAGAGTCTTTGTTTCTCTTTTTTCCTGGAGGCATCATGCAGAACCAAGCTAGGAGTAACAAACAAAACTTGTAGACTCTTTGGAGACAGAGTTCCTCTGAATTAGCAATCCATGTATTGGCAGGTCAGGGTATGCTAGGTCAATTACGGAGCTCTTAATGTGAAGGAATCTCTTCATTTGAGATGGGATTAGTTCTTCAGTTTAGAAGTTTTAGTTCTGCTGAAATCAATGATAAAATTCCTATCATCTTCAGTTAGGCATAGATTTTAAAACAAAACAAAACCACAATCAGAAGTGATTAATGTCTGTGCAAAGTGAGGCGAAGGAGTTTAGCAACCACTGGAGCTACTGCATGTGAGCAAGCATGTCAGAGCTGCATGTTAAGCAGAGAGTTGCTCGCAGGAGCTGGTGCAGTTGTTGCTGCCTGTCCTGCATCAGGGCTACTGAGTATGAACTCGGCATATTCCTTTGTCTCACCAGCAGCAGGGAAGATGGCAGTGAAAACGTAAAGTTTGTCTGTCCATCTTAGCTGGACAGGATTTTACCCAGCACTTGGTTACCTTCGTTTACAGTTAAATCCCTTTTCCAGCGGTGAACATAGCATTTTAACATGCCGTATGTGTGGGTAAGTTGGTAAGAGAACTCCTGACTGAAATAACCTATGCATCAAAAATGCAGAAGGAGTCAAAATTTCAGTCAAAAGTGTATGTAGATATTCAAAGTAACGACTTTCTATAGCTTTGGTAAAGGAGTTACAGAGGAACAACAGCTTTTAGGAATAAATGCCTCTCTGATCATCTCTTGGAGTTTAAATAAAGCTTCTACACTGTCTTTGTTAACTTGCTAGTAGTCTATGATGTTGGCTGGTTTCTGAACTGATCATCTCACATGCCTTCAGATAAATTGAATTTTACAAGATATAGCTGAAAAATCCAGTAAATATAGTTTTGCAGAAAGCCATGTATCCTTGTTGCTGTTTCAAACAATAGGAACTTTTAATTCTTGCAAGTTTGTAAAAAAAAAGATTTGAATAAGGAATATTTTTCTAAGATTATTGATTAACATTGTGATTAATAACATTATTTGTATTTGTATTCAATATTTGTAATCAGCTTTCTCTTTTTCTTTTTCCTTTCCTTTTCTGAAAATGGCTGGCTAGGATATTCAAGCTGAATGTACAAGTATAGCTACATACAATATAGCTGCAATTATCTACATTTATTTATTGAAATGGCATTTTCATGCATGCTAAGTAGTTGCATGTGTTTGTTCTAGTGTGCACATGCAGGAACCTGACATGGTGATGCAAACACAGATGCATTTTGTTTTGTGCATGCATTTTTGGATGCACCTTCATCAGTCATTTAAAAATCTCAGTTTTGATGGGAGGAAAATGGTGTTCTGCTAAGCAAAGCATCATTTGTAAAATATACCTCTTTTCTATTGTTATCTATAATTCACTATGCTAATCAGTCTTTCTTGCATTAATCTGTCCATACTGGCCTTTGAGTAATAGAACCAAATTGTCATTATCAGAAGTGTTTCATCATCTGATGGCAAAATACAGCGTGTGTAAAATAGGCTGCATATTTCTATCCAAAGGTCTTCTGACAGAGGGGAGTCCATAGGGAAACTTCCCCAGTGGGATTGTGCTTGGTTGCTGTCAGATTTTTAATGGTAACCCTCAATTTCCTGGTTTATGGAGGCTATTTTAATTGAATGTGTTACTGCATTCTTTGGTTTTAGGTGAGAAGAATACCAGTTGCAAATTGCGGTAGATATATTTCCGAGCAAGAATGCTTATCTATAAAGGATCCGTACTGTGGGTGGTGTTCTTTGACTCAAAGGTATTTTTTTGCATTTTAGACTTTCATATAAGAGGAATGAAATATCAGTCAGTGTACATTTTGGCTTCCTTGGGGCTATTCAGCATCAGGATTATATATCTAGTGAATTTTTATGGAATCAGTTATAGCCATAAATGTAAGACACTTTATTGTCATGTGAAAGGGAGCTCTGCACCTTTTAAAGACCATGTTAACCCTCAAATTTTTGAGACCTAATCATGAAATATATGTTGGGCTAAGAAGAGGAAATTACTTTGGTTTTAGAAGAGCATTTTTTGCTTTCCAGTTGATAGATAAAACTCTGTACTCATGCTTGAAGTATCTTAATAGCTGGGAGCAACTTGCATGGGTGAATGGGGAACGAAAGAGTGCTCAGTTGTCTTCAGTATTCATAGTTCCTTGCTTTGGAATCACTGTCTTTGGTTTAGGCCAGAGGAGAATTTCTTTCTAAACACTTCATCCCCACATTTGAGTCATTAGTTTAGCTGCTTTCTCTGAAGCAGGTTTGAAAGCTGTTGTGTGTCTTTGGCCTGGGCTGAAGAAATTCCTGGGTCATCAAGTCTAGTCTTGCAATTGCAAGCAACCACATTATGTAAACCTATTCATAAACTAATCCTAAATTTAGGTAGGCTTTCTGTCCTCCCTGACCTGGTTGTGTGGCTGAGAATCTCATTTTCCTGCTGGTTAAAATCTGTTTGCTCATTTTCATTATGTGTAAGTTCATGGACAGGTTATACTCATATGTTCTGGTGCTCACATCGCCTTGGCTTAAATATGTGATCCCCTCTCCCTCACACCCCCTCAGTGTTACTGAGGAAGCAGTCTCTTTTTTCAGTTCTGTTTTGGTGTGCCAAAGCAGCTAATGTCACTAGTATCTTTTCATATAAAATTCTCTTTTCTTCACTCCACTCCAGTAGCCCTTCTTTGAAGTTTATGCAACCTTTTAAGATAAAGATGGCCAGAACTAATTATCATAGTATTCCAGAAGAGATTTCAGCTGTGCCCTGCTCAAAGGTGTTTAATCAGTCTGTCCAGGAGGCATCTTACTTAGTGTGTCCTGGGATTACAAACATCTTTTTTATGACAGCATCACATTGATGATCCACAGTCATCCATCATCAAATAATGCCCCAGGTCATTCTCTTTGTCTATTTTCTTTCCAACTGATGAGTTTCCACTCTATAACACATATGGGTTGTGAGATTTTTATTGCTCTAGGTGCATGTTCTTGTACTTTATACTTTGATATGTCATCCCATTTCAAGGTTATCCAAGTTTTTCTGTGATTTTCATCTTCCTCTGCATGGTAATTTTCCCAACTTTGTATCATCAGCAGATGTCGACAGTGTAAACTTTCTTCAATGTCAGCTTATCGGTGATTAAAACATTAAACAAAAGTGGTTGTAAGATTGATTTTTGAGGAAATCCACTAGTAGCCTTCTTTTAGAAAGTTAATATGACCCATTTCGGAAGTGTTCAGGGCCAGGTTGGATGGGGCTTTGAGCAACCTGGTCTGGTGGAAGGTGTCCCTGCCCATGGCAGGGGGCTTGGAACTATATGGTCTTTAAAGTCCCTTCCAACCCAAAACCTTTCTATGATTCTATGATTTTGGTTTGTTTCAGTGTTAATGTGGTTTTGCTTTTTTTTTGTGTTTGCAAAATTAGTTACTAGAAGAGAGTATTCTGTAATGTCTTTTCTTCAAACTCTTTTTTGCTACCTTGTTAGAAACTGTATATGTTACAGTGCTAACCTTTTAGTTACCTTACAAAGAGTTGTGAGTAACAGTTATTAGTCAGTAAATCCCCTATTATAAGGGGAATCACCAAAAGTTTCCATCTGGTTGAAACGGAAACAATTTATTCTTTTGAAAAAAAAAAGAAAAAAATTACTATAATACGAATCTTATTCAACACCCACGTAATTTTTCACTCTGAAGTACTTAGCATCATTAAATATTTGGTTTTGTGAAGAGAGAGCACTGAGTGAAGCTTTAGAAAAAGAAGATGTGGTTTTAGACAATATTTTACTTAAATACATCCATCCATGTCCACTAAAGCAATATATTCCACAATAATTTTGAGATCAATGATATGTTTTGTACTTTAATGGGAAATAATTTTTATATTAAATATGCACTCCATTTTTTAAATAAAACTTCCCAGCAGTGCTTGATTTTAAAGACTGTGTCAATACAAATCCAGTATTTTGATGAAAAAATCTACATACTTTACTGCAAGTGAAAACAAAATGAAACAAAATGTTTCTACTGTTCCTATTTCTACTTTTTCTTCCATAAGGACAAATATATAAGTTCTTCTTTTCACTTACAGTCATTCAAAACAATTATTCATAGCACTGTGTGATTCCTCTCAATGTTTATAGATTTTCTCTAGATGAATCAGATTTACCTAAAGTATGCTGAAATTATTCCAATACAAAACACTGATGCTTTACATTTATTTTCCATATGAAAATAATGTGATATGCCTCAGTTATCTGCTATGACCAGACCCACTTTTGAATTTAGTCAGTGTGCATGACATCTGTGGACTTCATTCAGGGGCTGGCACCCTGGAAAAGGAAGCCAAATCTTTTCCTGAAGGTGTATTCTCATTCCGTGAGGAAATCAGTATGCTTTAGCAGGGCAGACAGGGCAAACTCAGTAGGCTATGTAGTTAATACAAGATTAGTGAAGCAGAGACTTAAGTAAATACGAATGTACCGGGATGCATAGGTGTTGTGTTATCGTAATGAAATAAGAGTAACTTGATCCCAATTGTGAAGAGGAATCCTTAGCCGTATAAAGAACTAGCTTGCTGTGAAAGGTTAAAAAAAATCTTGACTCTGCTTTTCACTGTATACGTATCTATATGTGTCTGAAATCTGATCATATGATTTCATACCTTCATACTTCTATAGGGTGCCATCCGGCCCAGCTTTTCAAGAAAGCCAGACTTAGCAGTTGTCTGAGTCCGTATGTTAATTTTCAGAACCGTGTGGTTCTCAAATAATATTTATCTGTTATATTCATTCCAGTGTGCTTGCAGACAGTGTCACTTGTCTAAAAATAGGGAAATAATAAAATAATCTCATCTTTAAGTGAGTGGAATTCATATTATTCTTGGCCTATGCAAGGTTATTGCAAGAATTTATACTGAGGGGCATCAGATACTCTACTGCTCCCTTTGTGACTGCTTCCTATGAAATGGCTGTTCTCCAGAGCACATTGTTTGATTGTTAAAGGTTAGCTTTTAGAGCAACAAAAGGCATATTTTTCCTGGTATGAAGACAAGCACGACCCTGCATCCTGGGTGGCATTACTTTTTTTGCCATATACTCTTAGATTCTTCATTGTAGACTGAGGGAAACAAGTTCACTTCCCTCAGGCAGTCTAAGGCAGCAAATAACTTTGTCCTAGGACAGTTTTACATATTCAGCTTCATGCACAGTTTTCTTTTTTAATATTTTAGTATTAGTGTCATTGAAATGCATACACTTGTTTAGTTCCAAATATTTCAAGTGTGTTGCTTTGCATCCTCAATATCACCATTCTGAGCCTGTCAGAAACTGTAGGATGTCTCTTTCCTATGTATCATTGCCAGTGAGAGTTACCTACCTGTACATGTCCAAGCATCTGGTTTCTGCACAGCTGTTGACTACAGATCCCATCTTCTGTGGTTCTTAAACTGTAGTGTTGATGGACCTTTGTGATCTCAACAATGTGAAAAGAGATAAGAGACTGAAATTCATCCTAGTTGAGACAGTTTGAAATATGTAAGGCATAGTCCCAGTTTCTTACAGTATAGTTATGATCTGAATGTATTCAAATGCAAAGCCCTGCCAGGTTCTTGTGCAGCAGGAACTCAGTTTCCTGAGTTAGACCACAAAGGAAGTGACCTTGTGCTTAACTGCATTCCAGTTGCCAACGTCGTGGTCTACAGAGAAGATAGCTTTATGGTTTCTATAGTTTGTGGGGTTATTTCAGGCATTTTGGAAAGAGGTAGATATTTTTCTTGAAAGTCATTCTTGTGTTGTTCCTTCTGGAGAGAAAACTCATTGTTTGTGAAATTCCTTTATACAGTGAGCTCCTCATGAAAAAAGCCCATGCTTTGCAAGTGTGTACTCATTTCTATTTTTGAATGAAGGAATAGTTCATTAAGGTGCATGTTACTGATCACATGACTGAAGCTATACGTTCTGCATTTGGTAGAAAAGTAGTAGTAGTAAAACAATATTAAATGTTACATTTATAATTATTCAAGCTTAGTATTTAAAATAGTAAGATATATGCAGTTAGCACTTACTTGTCTTTAGTTGCTAGCTATATGAAGTTACTTGGAGTTAATCTATGGATTCTTCATTAACTGTACACAGTGAACACCGCAGACAGTATTTTCAGGATTCACCTTTCAAACTCAGTGATTTCAGAATTTGTATGCCTGTGTTCTCTTTTTCTAATCATGCTATTAATATGTGTAGTCTTTCTATTACTTTAGTATCGCAGTGTTTCCTCATTCTTCCTTAATTTTCTGTTGTGTAGTTTCTGTTTCCTACAATTTGGCATCTATAACATTATTATTTACTTTGTGCCATCCTACTTCTGAAACGGATTTTATTCTTGAAGACAGAGAAATCTATTTTGAACTGCCTTTTCATATTCAGTGTTTTGTAACCAAATGCACTGACATAAAAGCGAGAGATTACCATTCAGTTCAGTGGGTGACAGAGTGGATTAGGAAGGGGGATGCATCTCATCAACTATGCACATTCATAGCATAGCTCTACATCTGAGCTTCACCCTCATCTCCTCTCATACTCATTGGAGAGAAAAAGCAGCTTCTATAGTATGATTCATTTCATTTTGAATGAATGTCTGAAATAGGATATGTGAATTGCACCCTGAAAGAGCATATTTCTTCCCACTGAGTATAGAGGGAGCTGGGATGGGTCAGATCTAGAGCTGTACAATGGAGCAATCAAGTTGGGGTTTATGAATTCCATCCCAGGCTACGAAGTCCACAGTTGCTGGCCAGGCATCTAGTATTTGTTTGAGTCCCATTGACTTAACCAGAACCCTAAAGCATATATCAATGCATTGTAATTTATTTTGATAAGCAGATTTTACTGATTGTTTTCCTGAAGCTTTTTGTACTTATAACCATATTCCTGTAAAAAATCAATAGTGTTTGTGTAAAAAAATCAATAGTGTTGTGTAAAAAATCTATATTGTTAAATAAGTTAAAGTACAATATTTGAAGTCAAAGGCACGATAAGGAGGCTAGTATAATTTTATGTATAATTTTAGGTGCACATTGAAAGAAAATTGTACACATTCAAACAGCGTAAAGGGTTGGTATAACATTTCACATGCACCTGATAAAGATCTGAAAATCCAGCTAAGTTTCCCTGCCAGAAATCAGGTATGTACACCCAGTTTTATGCATGGATTTTTATTGTGACGTAAGATGTGTCATTTTGTCACTTTTTGCAGCTTCCCTTCCTTTGTCACCGTGTTCCATGTATTAGTCCCTCTTGTCTGGACAATTGGAAAATGTATTGGAAATCCCAATAAGTTGAATGTGTCAATCAGATAGCTGTTTTCTTCCTCTTGTATAAAATGTATCCTGAAGCTATACTTCATAATGTTAAGTCAAAAATTCACCCTGCTGACAAAGGCAACATTTCCATTATATCACTTGTCAGCTATTTTAATATTTCCAGTGACAATATATCAAGTGCATTATGTAAGTTTTGAGCTTTGTAACAAGTTACAAAGCATTCACTGGGGCACATATGCTAACACAAATGCGTCTTTAAGTGCTTGGTATTAGTATTTACTCAGTATCTGTTCACAGCGCACACAGCCTTGAGTATTTGATTATCAAGTATTGTGACTGGCCACTTAATCTGCATGCTATTGTTTCTGGTTTCCTGATTGAATGCACTAATGTGATCATATTTGTAAAGCGCTCTCAGCCAGAAACAAAGGATAATTCATTACAAGTCAAATTCTTTTTCTTAATTAAGTGCACTTTGGTTATGGATGCAAACGACTCTCTGTGAGGATTGTATATTCTGGCTCAAATATTTCTAAAGGACTATAGCAGCATATAATGCTGTTATATGTAATGCTGTTGTAATGCTGTTATACAAAGCTGTTATAGCAAAATTCTTGGTTTAAAATCCCAAGTTGTTCCAGATTGCTCCCCTACCATACCTTACAGATCCATTTGATTTCGGAAGTAAGCAATGCTGTTCCTTTCAGGACTCTTTGGGTATTGCTTCTTCAGTTGGGAGAGGCCCTCTCCTTTGAGAAGCTACCTAGTGAATTGTCTGCTTCCACCACAAACATTTTCATTTTGTGCACTTCCTGATTTGTAGTCTGCTGTAACGACAAGGTGACAACTTAATAAACATTAGAAGAAATCTGTTGTATTCTTTTTTTTATTGTTTTATAGGTTGCTGTGTCTGCAAGTATAAACAAAATCCTTACTTCCTGTATCATAAAGATTATTACACCTGCTGAAATATTTTATGAAAATGTAGTACTGAAAAACTCATCCTGTTTCTGCAATCTGACCGCTCTGGTGATAACTGATAATGGTATGTTTTACTAGTACGTGTATTTAATGCTTATTCACTGTCCTTTATTACTGAGAAGAACTGAACATAAATACAGGCCTAATAGTGAGAGTAGGTAATGCTTTTTATTAAATGTCACTGAAAAAAAATAATATTTTGTCAAGTGATTTGAGTAAACTCACACTATTCTTGATAATTAAAGATTTGATAATATGCAGTTCTTTCTAGGAGTAATAAAACATGTTAACCTGAAGCAGCTTCTTCAGTTCAGCCTATAGCAGTGCAGTGAGTGCATTAGGATTATATTTACATGATGCCATTAATCAGTGTCCAAGGAAACTTTAGATAGCTGCAATGACAATCAAGCAGGCTGGAGCTATGGAAGCAGCATGGTCCAGTGCCCTGCCTTGACAAATTAACCCATCTTAACCCTTCTCTCATCTTCCAACAGAATTTAGTTTTGCAAGAAACCGTACTAGCATAAATAAGAGGAAAATCTGACTGAATGCCTGTACAATAAATAATCTTAACATTCAATTAACTGTTTCAACCTAACTTAGACATTATGAGAAAGTG
The DNA here is from genome assembly GCA_026283785.1 of Coracopsis vasa. Lineage (NCBI taxonomy): Eukaryota > Metazoa > Chordata > Aves > Psittaciformes > Psittacidae > Coracopsis > Coracopsis vasa. Next base: position 39,231 of record JANHGB010010193.1, on the reverse strand, counting down.
ATTGTCTCATGTAGAGGATTAGGAGAGAGATTGAGGGGCAATTTGACTGGTACGTCTTTTTGGCTTAATTTCATTCATCATTCTGACTTACTAGTTGAATCAATTTGCAATATGTGTTGTACTACTTTGTTCACCAGTAATTCTCAGAGACTAGAGATCTGAGCCATTTTTATTGGACACATGCTACATGTGGTCTGTTTTGTGCATCTTATGGGCAACTACAAGTTTTAGAGTGAGGTGGTAAATTGCTGAGTGTCTAAACATTTGAGTTGTTCTCTAGGCTTTGGTCTTACAGATCAGATGATAAGCCTTACAGTATAATCTTACTTGACTAATAGGAGTAAAACATCCCCCTTGCATTGCTTCAAGGGTCTGTATAGAAGCATAGAGCTTTTGTAATACAGGTTGACCTTGTTTATTTTTCGATTTGTTTATATTGGAATAGAAAAGAGAGTTTTAATCTAAACTGAGGGACAGAGATAGCAAGCCCAAGGATACTATGTGCTCTTAAGTGACTTGAAGAGGAATCAGAGAATTCAGATAAATGCCTGCCTTTATCTCTTCCTAGATAATACACCCCAAAAGACGTGTAATACTCTGCATGGATCTGATTCTCTTATAATACCTTTGTGTAGTAAGAGTAATGGCAGACTTAAAATGACCTATTGTTCTGAAGAGCTCAGTGCTGCAAAGAGCTTTGTTTCTCGGGGACCCTTGCCCCTGAAGGAGGTTCCTGGGAATACTGGGAATATTGGGATATCAGGAGCTCATCCTATGGCCTTTGTATGGGAAAAGCCTCTCTGGCATCATGCAAGAGTTGTGTAAAGTTCCTGTCCAATATTAATTTGGGAATCTAGAAAAGATTGTCACTAGCAGGTGACAGGGTGATTTGATCCTTAAGTATCCTCGTCTATTAAAGCTGTCTTTAGTAAACACTGTTGTCAGGTTTTTAAGAGGGGCAAATGCATTAGAGAAAAAAAAGTGTCCTGTGTTGACTCAGCCCATGAAGACCTGTTTTCTTAGAATTATGTAGTACATTGCTTTGCTTCTCTGTCTTCTCAGATTAAGGCTTTCTCTTCCTCCATTAGCAGGTTTTCGGAGTATAGTGTTACAGAAGTCAGCTTGCTTTGCCTGTGCGTTGTGCCAAAGATGAGCCCTTTGACAGTCTTAACCAGAAGACTGTGAGTTTAGCTTGTGCCCCCCACTATTACTGCCACTCATATGCTCTTATGAGCTGAGATATATTAGTGGATAATGCAAGTGTAGAAATTATATTGACTCTTTATGGTACCTTATGTAAAGTGACCTCAGTCTCACAACAAGGTGCCCGTGCAAAACTCCTTCAGATATCATTTCTGGAAAAAAAGCCAACCACTTTGAAATACCTTCTACTCAATGCATTTTAAAGGTCAGCCCAGGCCATACAGAAAATAATAGGTTCCATTAATTTCAGCTCAGACAAAATCGGGAAACCATTTTTGACAGCATTGCTTTTAAAATATTTGTACAAACTTAAAAGGATTTATACAAATGTAAAAGAGAAAACAAGCTCTGCCAGAAGTAGACCAATTCCTGACTTTTACTTACTACTCCTAGAAACATACTATCTTTCAGTAGCTCATGGCTTGAGACCCTTCTCATATAATGACGTAGGCAAGTGACTTAGGTGATTAGATGCTTGGTGAAGGATTTTAGAATGTCTATGTATGCTTATCCACATCTTCACACATTAAACGCCTTTAAAAGTCAGACTCTTTGATATCGATTAAGGTATTTAAGCATACAAACAGTCCCAATGGCTGTTTCTAACACATCGTGCAGGTGACCTCTACAGTGAGCACCGGAGTGCCAGGCTGACATGTAGAGCAAGGAGATACTTTTTATTTAACAGTGTAGATGTAGCCAAAGCTGGCTTTCATCTGAACAAGCCAGCCTGTCATGAGGACAAAGCTTTCTCTACCTTTGCAAGGTAGATATACTTTAAATCTGTGTAACTTTCACAGATTAAAAAAGCTATCTACTTCCTAACATAGAGAAGCCAGAAAAGTCTGCACACATGGGTTTCATTTGATCTCAGACAGTCATTCATTTCACAGACGTACACATCTGCAGGCACACAGATGAAAGGGAACATGGCTTAAGTGGTACATATCTAACTCTACTTTTCGATGTGGTATTCTGCTCATAGGAGAAGATACTCTTTCATTCCACAGCTGCCAGTGAATTGTCGGTATAGTAATTGCTAGCTGAAATAATAGCAAATTGACTCATGCAATCATAAAAGATTTAAATAGGATGAAAATTGCTACTGCATAGATTACAAAAGAAGACTTTGAAACCAAGTCTCAGACTGAAAGAGAGAGAAGTGTGGTATGTTGGGGTCTCTCACACTGAAACAGCCTGTAGTGTTAGGGGGCTTAAATTTGGGGTCTGGCTGTGCCACAGTATCCCGCTGTGTGTTCTCTGGGAGATGATCTTATATCCCGGCTTCATGGTATCATTTCCTTATCTGTATCCTGACAATAACATTGTTTTTGTATGTCATGCAGTGGTAGCATCAAGCTTAATTAGTGAGAGCATATGAAGTCTTGGAATAACTCAGCTAAAGGGTGCTATGGGAGGATAAAATTTAGTTATTTTTATCAGAAGTCAAAAGTGTGAGTGAATGTATGAGAGAAGGTACGCAGCACGTAGAGAACAGGTGAAGAAGGCACATGAGCTTTCAACTCAGTTATATTTTACAGTTATTTCTTGTAGTATCCAGCATATGTCTGACTGTGACATTTTTCCAGATTGTCTTGTTATCGAAGCATCGCTGTCCTCAAGCTCTTGGAATATCACACAAACATTTCAGTTGAAAAAGTAAGAGTCGGGTTCCTATTGAAGTTCACTGAGGGGTTGGGAAAGGGGGGGAGAATAGGGGCCTGAAGTATGATAGTTCTTTTTTTTTTTTGTATTTATTAAGGAAATACATTTCACTGAAGATTATCAAATCCCTTTTCTTGGCCCATTTCTTCCTTCTCCTCCTTTTTTATTGTCCTCAGAAAGCTACTTCTTCTGATGACTCTTTTATTTAAGGGGACCCTGGCAGCTGGCGGTAGGAAAGTTGTTACAATGACTGAATTTATGACAAATGCCTGAAGAGATAATAAAGGATGTCACAATGACATTAAAATCCGTTTTGTCCTTGTGAAAAAAGCGGGCCTCTGATACTCAGAATAAGACCTAGATTAGAGGAGTCGAGATTCTGTAAAAGTTATTTATGGAGCTGTTTTTTAATAGAGCCAGGTACAATTTAAATATGGCCCACGGGTAACATAAATACAATTAAAACAGAAAATTGCATCTAATCTGCTTATAGGAATAATGAATACCTATTGTACTGTGCACATTATTTTTCAGAGCCACACACTTTGTTGAGAGCTCGCAATAGAAAGCATTTCTGCCCAGTACATGGCCTAACCCTTTATGATATCTGGTTGTTAAAACTTAGAAAGGTCTGGTTAACACATGCTGTAGTGTTCCTGTTCAGAACCCTCCTCTGCTATACGCAGAGGCTAATTCACAGGCCCCTGGGATGAAATTGAACTCCTGCTTTTTTGGGAAGTGTCACGTCACTTCCTGGTCCCTGGAGCAATACAGGGAAGGAGCTGTTTTTCTCTAAATCAGAGCATTTCTCAGCATGTGTGGAGAGGGCCTGTGCTGCTCTTGGCTCTCCTCCATGCTGATAGATGCATTGCAAAGCAAGATGCGGACAAATTAGCCTCTGACAGGCATATTTTTTGGTAGGGGAAGGCAATAGCAAACTAGCAGCAGTTGCTAGCACTACACACACAGAACAGAAGTTCAGGCAAGCTGTGAGTCAGTAATGGTTTTCTGCCCTTTTCTGGTTAGAAAGTATTATCTGGCCACTTTTGTACTGGAGAAAACCACGACAAAATGAAACCCAAAGTGTTCCATCTGCTTCATGCTTTTTGGAAATTTATGACTCTCAGCATCTCAGCACAGACTGTATTTCATACTAGATTTGTCCTCAGAATAAGCACAACAGAACAATAGGCTTGGAGCGTAAATGCAGGTTATGTGGTTTACACATTTTATTACATATTTGCCAGGTTGTTCTCGGGGGTTTGTGCTGTTTTCTGTCACTTGAAATTTTGCATTCATGGCTGAGTCTAGATTGAGTTCCTGTGTCTTACAAAACCTCTGTTTTCTGTGTTCCCAGCTGCTTACAATGTATACACAAGGGTGAATGTGACAGCTGTAAATGGACGCGCGTCTCTCCTGCCACCACCTGCCAGGTGAAGTTTCTTGGGGAGGACTGGGATCCCCTGTGATGCCTTTTTCCTTGTGTTTCTTACATCTGAGCAGCAATCTCTCTCTTCCTTGTCCTGACATGGAGAAATACTGTTTGTTTTTTTTTCAGGATAGTTGTAATGCAGCTGCTTCCAAGGAGATCACCACTGCACAGAAAACAGAGGTTAGTTAGCATCTTAAGATTGGCATTATTGAGTTTCTGTGGGTTGGGGGAGAAATGTATTTAAAATGAGGAGACTCTGTAGTAGGAGTAGAAATCTGGATGAGGAGGCAGTCAATTGGTTACACAGAAAGGTAATGCAGAACTTGATACTATTTTTTTCATAGTGCTTTGTTAGTGCTTAAAGGTACCAATAAAGATTTACATTTCAGATCCAGGCACTGAGACGGTGAGCACTGACGTAGTCACGTACCTACCTCCAGATGCGGTATTTACAATATTGTTTTAAATGCCAAAGTCCTTGTATGCTGTATTTAGGCATTCCACAGGAGCCAGCGTACTTGAGGGCTGGGACGTGTAAGCTGACCACCACCACCAACAAAAAAAAACCAAAACAAAAATAGAGAACATCTTGAACTTAATCTCTTACCTAGACTTAAATGCATGTTTGAGTTCTGCTGTCATAAAGAACTCTGCTAAGTTAGGTTTCAGAGTCCCAAAGTTCTTCATTTCATGTAGTCAGATCACAGCTTCTCTTGAAACATAGCTGCCAGGGGAGCAGAAGAAAAGGGGGGGGGATGTGCTACCCAGTTTCTGAGTGGCTAGAGAATGCATCCAGGAACTGAAATCCCTGGCTGTTAGTAAATCCCTGGTTCACATTTCAGAAAAAATGTCATTGCTTTCAGGCTGTAGACAAAACTGGAAGTGGAGCTACCCTCCATCTGTCCTGCTCAAGGTGGATCACTGAAAATGAAGGAGTGTCACTGGTGCCGGAGTACCTTCTGTATCTGGTTGTTGAGTTTCTGTTGAAATCATACAGACTGTATGTGAGCATACAGTCTTACATGATTTGCCTCATAGAGCAGCCCTTTAACCACAAGGTTATCCCTTCATTCTCTGTGGTGCCAAAATGGTTTTATTTTCTCATAAAAGTAAGTGGTCTTGTCATAAGTGGTTGCTTATGACATGCAGGTGTTAGGGAAGAAATGAGTAGCGAAGAGAAATTTGACTGATGAGTAAGTACATAGAGATTTACTGCCTACACTCTTTGGTTTCTGCTTTTCCGTGAGTGATAGCACGGTTGGTATAAATAGCAACTGTGTTCTTATCCCTAAATGTTTTGTTAGAACTACCCAAACTTTTACCTGGGAAGACAGGTAAAATTCAGCTTCTTAAATTCAGCTGTTCAGTTGAGGTTTCTTAAACAAAATCACAAAATCCATTTTGTTTTTCACAGAGATGAGTGGGATTACAATACTTGTTCTTCTGAGCATTAATATTCTGGATTTGGTCTGCATATAAAGCATTACGGCTGGTGAAAGAACAGGGGAAATTCTTCTTTGCTCTGCTTCCAAGTGCATTAATTTGACATTGGTAAATAGTTGGAATTGCCTGAGAGATGGCTTTCTTCCACATGCCTTATCTTGGAAAGACAGTGATGGACAAGGCAGTGAAAGCACTAGAGGCAGTCCAAATGCAGATGTTTATTTAGAAGTGATTGATCCATTCAGAGGGCTTGAAATTGCATTTGAAATCCTACTCTCCTTTGACTGCTGGTGCTTTAAGGAGAACATACTGGAGAGCTGAGAAAGGGGATTTGTGTTTTCCCACAACCGCAGCCGAGCATTTAGATTAATACACTTTTTTTCAGTGGCAGTGCCAGCCTCCTCCTGACTCCAGCTGCTGGATTCCATGCATGCACCTTCCCGCTCCCTACGCCAGAACAGCATAGTGATTGCACAAATATGCTTGGCTGGGGAAATTTGATTTGGCTGTAAATAACCATTGTCTTTTGGCTGGTTATTTTTCATCTGGGCTAGTTCCCTGATCGAGCTCTTCACATAGCCTTGAGGCCCTGTGCTGGCACCACAGGAGGGCTGTGCTGGAGCAGGGATGAACTCCCTAGGGTAACAGAGCCTGCTTAACCTGGGGTACTGCCAGGTATCTCAATGGGACCTGCAGTCATGCTAACCACACCTCTGAGTATGTGGCTGGCACTGTTTACACAGCCCCAAGGAAGAATGAGGCTGTCCAGAGGATGTGGCAGGGTGGCTGCAGCTCAGAAATATGGAGCTTTATTGAAGTTGACAGGGCTGTGCTGATTTACATTACCTGAGGACCTGGGGCACTCTTCTGTATCTCTCTCTGAGTTTACACTGCTTCCATCACATGCCTCACAACTAGTGATTTTTATAAATATCCTTCTCCCTCCTTCTCACTGCTGGGCATCTCTCCCCCTGCCACACAGCAACTGGAAGGTCAGTTGCCCTTGGCCACTGGGGAAATGAGCACTAGGGAAGCAAGCACTGCAGACCCCAATGAGGACACTTGGTCCCTCCCGCATTCAGTGAGGGAATTCAGTTTCTTTTACTGCTGAGGGAAGTGTCATGGACCACAGCGGTCAAGCCAGGAAGCAGGCTTCCAAGTAGCTGAGGCCTGCTTGCCTTCATCGCTGTGAGTGACTGTGCTGATGCCATGAGTCCAAGGCAGGACGTGACGAGGGAGTCTGTTGTGTAGCTGCAGGGAAGGCATGATTTCAGGGAGGGACTGAAACTTTCAGAGTGAGCCATTCTTCGCTGGAGTTCTTCTTGGTGTAAGGAAAGAAACAAGGGGTGCTAAGCTGAAGTGCCATGTGGTGTGTGGTGCCTGTCAGGGAGGCCAGCAGGAGCCAAAACAGTGTTTTACTCCTTTCTGTAGTATTTGGGTTCTGGATTTCTGTTTGAGGATATTGACTCTTCTTGGTGTGCTGAGGTAGGGCATAAGCATAGAGATAGGATGGAGGTAGAGAAAAGCACTGGTATTTCACTGGCTTTAATTTCTCAGTTTCCTGCTTCAGTTGTCCTGCTTGCATACTAAGGGTTAAAGTGATCCTCAAGTCAGGGTGGGAGTGAATTTTCTCCCTCAGGGGTTTCTTTTGCCCTTCTCCATTATCCATACCCGAGGTCACCTTGGAGGCCTTTTTATAGGCCCTCTAACCCCAGCCTTTGCACTGTCTTGCCCTTTCTTAAGGCACGAGTTGCAGCTTTCAATCAGTTGTGACAAGTCTCAGATTTGCTGGAGAGTGCTCTGGCATTCTGTGAGCAGTGGTAGCATGTGGGGACAGCTCATCCCAGGGACCTTTCTGAAATGGGCATGGTTGTGTTCACAGAGTGGTGATGTGACTCCTGTGATCCCCTCAGGCCACCAGCCCAAAGTCATGATGCTGCTCTGAGTACATGAAAAGTCAATGGGAAGACAATCTCTGTGGAAAGGACTTTCTTAGAGGCTTTGCACCAGCACCCATCTCACGATCAGGAAGGCTGAACTGCCTGGTGGATGTATCCACAGGTGTACAGAAGAAATCAGGATAATCACAATACTCTAAACCCACACTTTAAACTAGTATTATAGGCAGTCTAAAAGCAAGCTAGTAATCGTTTGCCCAAGAAGGTCCCAAACAGTTTGTGGTTTCACGTGCATATTTTTCTGTTTTATGAATGTTTTCAGTTTGTTGTCTGAAAGTCACACAGAAAGGAAACCGTCTGTGTGACTATAAAACTGGGGAAGCAGCAAAACTGATTAAACATGAGATGCTGTCAAGCATATCAAGTAAATATACTAGGGGGAAAAAAATCCCTCTTCTAGCTTGGTAATGTTAGTAAGTTACAATAAGTAAATATAAAGATACACAAAGAAAAACAGTTTAAAAATTGGTCACATTTCTGCAAGGCTGTGACAGCATCAGAGCAAACTAGGATTATTCTTAAATCCTGGAATACAGGTTTGTAAATTTCTTAGCATCAAACGGGATACCAGAAAATCCCCACAGTTGCGTTGTACCTTTACTTCTATGTATGACGTTAAAAAGACTTTCTAGTAAAACTAATTCTGGGGCTCTTTCTTGACTTTTCATTCTAGGAGTTGACCCCGCTTCCCCTTTTCAGGCCACAAGAGATGCTTGCATTTGTTTCTCCGATCTGTCATGGTGATGGCACTGTGGGTTTTGTCTTGTGTTGCTTCTTTGTTCTTCAAGGGTTGCACAAAATGAATCATTTCAAGCTGAGTTTTTATGATGCTTACCTTCCAGTGTGTTGGATTGTGATTCCTTTGCACAACTTGGCGATGAGATAAATTGAAATATAAAATATGTAGGTAAAAACAGTTGGCTTGTAAAGAAGCTGTAATTGACAATACTTCCCAGGATCAAGCTTAACAAGATTGAAATTAATAAGAAAAATGTATCTCAGTGCTATAAAACCTACATTCCTGAGTGGTGGTTGTTTTCGCAGCTGTTGTTTAACTGCTTAGCCTTTTTATAACCAGATTTTGTTTTGCTTTGTTTTTTGATAGCATATCAGCATTCATTCCATTGAGCCTTTGTGGATTTCTACATTAGGCAAAAGTGAAATAACAGTCAAAGGAGAAAACTTTACCCGTGCATCAGGCATAAAACTGATACTGACTGGAATCACTGGCTGTAAACCAGACATGTGAGTTAAACTTTGAAAAATACTATTTAATTTGCATGGTGAAAATTAAGCCCATTTTGCCCTAGCAATAACATTGTGTGAACAGTTCGTCAGGGACCTCTCCTCAAGCGGTTGCTTTGCACTCTTTTAGTTATACTTCCACTTTAAATTCCTGAAGGATGGAAATTAATTTGGTGTTTGGGAGGGATGGGGAAGTAGGCGGTTCTGTCAGCAGTAGTGGGACAGTTCTGTACCTATGTCCGTCTGTGCCTTACAGCACCTGTTAGGTCACAGGGAAACCTCAGCTTTTGTTTGACTCTCCTCTGCTTCAGAATATTCTGACTATATTCTGGGAGTCTGCTTGTGAAAGCACAAACACTGTGCCAGGGAAGGGAATCTCTCATGCAACAGCTTGTACTTTTCTCTGTTGATGATTGCACAGTGCAACCCCCTAGATAATTAGGCTGTCTTATTCTGAATCAGTCATTTTCAGGTGCAGCTGGAATGGCTGTGTGTGATTACTGAGCCCATTTTGCGTAGCTAGCACTTGAAAAAGTATTCATATGGTACTGTTCAATTTTTACTGCAACCATGAATTTCCTGGGGACCACAGAAAACAAAAGGAGAAAAGGAGGGAGAGGGAGGAAGTAGAGAGAAAGAGGAAGGAGTGAAAGGGAAGAAGGAGGAGGGAAAGAGGGGAGAAAAGAGGGAAAGAAAAGAAAAAAAATGAGAGAAAAGGAAGCTGAAGATTCTCATTCTTCACTAGCTTATGGATCATGTTGGTAGCACAGAAAAGTATACAGTAAACAACAAAATCACACGTTGGATTACACAGCCTCATCCCAGGGCCAGAAGACCAGTATCTGAATTGTCTTCTGTGATTATTGTGACACACAGTAACTTCATTCCACAGGTGCCCAACTTTGTCTTTTCAACTTCCTGCTCTGTCTTTCCATCTCCATCTGGCAGCTCTAAGAGAGATTTCTCTTTTCTCCTTACCCTTTGCTTTAGGTTATAGACTTCCTGTAGTAGCACCAATGAGTAGCATAGTGGCATCTGTGTTTCAATGTCTGACTGTTTTCTTTCTCCTCCAGCATTAAAGTTAGAAATGTGCTAAACGATACACAAATGACATTTGCTCTCCCACCAACACGTAAAGAGGCCAAAAGCATATGTATACAGGCTAATGGGAAAAAATGTTCGCCACCAATGACCCTGCATTATGTTTCCCCGCCATCATGTCTTGCAATCACACCAAATACCTCCTGGATCAGGTAAGCTTCTCTTTCTATACTTTTTGTGTATATATTAAATGTAGGTTTTATGTTTATATTGAAAGTAGTCCCCCTGAGCCGATATGAGCCTCCTTCCTTGGCCAGACTGCAGTTGATGTAAACTTGGATAACTGCTGTAGCCTGTTGTGAAGAACGAGTTTATGCTGGTGAACTGATTTAACATTTAACATACAGATAAGGTCACAGTAGCTGCAAGATGGATTCTGTGTTCTGCAGGATTCTGTAAACTCCTTCCTGCCCACCCCAGGTCTCCTTTGTAGAAGTCAAAAATAGTCTCTTCATACTACAGCTAAATCCAAAATACTGGTAGCACACATAAATTCAAACTTCAGTTAACTTTTATTTCTTGATCCTCATAGACCCTTCACCTCCAAAACAGTATAAATTATCAGTGAATTGGAAATTAAGTGAAAATAATCACCACTGCAGTGATACAGGCAGATTTGCTGTAGGCCTGGGGCTTGAAAGACCCCCTTTCAAGCCTTTGCAGTGTCCTGTGGTAGACTTACAGCTCCAGTGAAAGACTTACAGGGTGGTTTTAAGATATTCTCAGGCACAGCTTTCCACCTGTCCCTCTGCCTGCACAGTTATTAACCACTTTCACATTCTTAATCTGCTATCTTGGTGTCAAGCACTGGTAAGTGTGGATTTGAGGTAATGAATTGGGCTGGCAGCTGCAGCAGCTGAGCAGCTAAGATGCATGCCCTCATCTCCAGGTGAGAGGCAGCTCAGGCAGCTGGAAATTAATAATACCTTAAACCACTCCAACTGTGTTCAGCAGAGGTTGTGAGCCAGAGCCCTCAGACACAAGCACCATTGTGTGTGCTGAGACAGATGGTCTGAACACTGCCGAGAACGTTTCCTGTGAGGTGCCTGGCACCATCGTTTCGTCCTGAAGAAGGCAAGAATTAAGCACAGGCAGGGCTGCTCTGGGGCAGTGAAATAACATGATTCTCTTTCTTCTAGACAGAACACTAAATCACAGTCTAGTTCTTTGGCTGCATGAATAGAAAACAAGGTGGAGAGTCCCTGAAAAGGAGTATGCATGTGTATTCATTACATGTCATTTGGTTTTGTGGTAGCAAAAGTATTTACCATTACATGATGAGGAAAGAATGAAAGTACTCTGTATAGCTCTAATTATCTTGTCCTGCAGTTTGACTTTATTGTATTGGCTGCTACCAAAGCAAAATGTACAAGAGTAGTTTATGCACAGCTGAAGCTGTAATGCAGGACTTATCTGTGGGAAACCAGATAATATTAACTTCCCTTCCCCCCACCCTTTGTTTTTTTACAGTGGTGGTCGTAAAATTACTACGATTGGTAGAAATTTTAATGTCGTGGACAGTGTGATTATTTCAGATGACCAGAGATCAAACCTCACTGTAAGTCTTAATCTCCTTTATAATACCAAATACAGGCCTCTCGATGGATTAGGTTTTGTTCTTAAGGTTTAAGGAGGATCTCAATAGTCTTTGAACTCTTGCAGGCACGTATCAGTCACCCTACTGAAATAAATATGACCACTTGTAGGATTGCAGTTGCTCACGTTCTCAGTACAAGATCATGGATACACATAAGCTACTCTCCTGCATAATTCCCTAAGCCTTTTTTCTATGCCTTAGAGACTTGTTCCAAATCTGTCCTTTTTGAGTCTCCCCAACCTCCATACATGAATCTGTTGGAGGGGAGGGTATGGCTTACTTCTCTCTGGCTTTGTGTTGAGAGCCCACATGGTGCCACTGCCTCAGCAGGGGGCCACAGACTGGAGCTGTTGTTGGGATGAAACCGTTTCTCCAAGGCTGTGAGGAGATGGGAACGCTGTTGACCCCTGGGCTTGCAGCACAGAGACCAGAAAACAGCAGCACCACCCCATGGAGTGAACAGTGCGGTGACTGTAGCAACCCCCATCTCTCAGGAGTTAAGATGGGGAGAGCCAGTGTCCAGGGGTGCCAGAGAGCTTGTCCTGCTCTTCTTTTGTCACTTGCATTGAGGGGAAGGAGGGAGAAATCACTGTCACTATTCCTGTCTCACTGCAGGAAATATCTGCCTTAGCAGTGTGCAATCAGCCTTAAAGCAGCGTGCAGAGTGTGTGTTAAATGTGCTTAAAGGTAGATACAGGCTCAAGACAGAAATTTTCTCAGGTGCTCTGCATGCAGCCCTGATCGGAGAGAAGAGGTTTAGCAGATATCTGTGTGAAGTCAGGAAGACATTAAAATGGTTTTGAGTGCCTCTGTTTGTAATTGTACCCGCTGTTGGGTACTTAATGACTGTTACAGCTTTGCTGTTGCATTTCTAGGTCTCTAGGTGTCCTGGAAATGAATCTGAATATCATTACTTAACGCCAAGCCTGAGCCATGCAACAGAGGGTAAAGTTGTTGATATGATGTTAAAAGTGGAAACTACCTTTATACCATGTGTTAAGTTACACTATCACCCTGACCCAGTGTTCATTAACTACCAGCTGCACACTGAGCTTGATCCTGATCTGGAATTGAAAATATATGTAAGTTTGAAAGTAATGAACTCTAATTCCTTATTTTAAATAGGCGTTTGGGATAATTTTACTGCTTACTGTATTTAATGACTGTTTATTATCTTCAATTTTTTCCCTTCTAGAAAGAAAATGACAACTTGAATATTTCGAAGACTGAGGTAGAGGTTTATCTGTCATATATGAATGGTGCACAGACCAAAAAGATATGGTTCAGTGTCCAGAATATTACCAAAAAGCCAGACCGTAGCACCATACTGTGCAAATTCAAAAGGGAAGGAACAGACAAGATTGACTTTTCCACAGTGAAAGTTTTTGTAAGTAGAATTCCCTTTTGTTGCAATTCAGGAGTGTTTGGATGTTTATACAAATGTAGCAAAATGTAGCATTAATGCTCTCCATATTCTTTATAGAGGGAGGAACTGGATGCATTTCCTGCTCTCCGGGTACTTGGTAGCACAGTATTTTCCGCATGTCAAAGCATGCCTGCCTAGCTTAGGTGTCACTAGAACTCATTTACTGTCTGGTTACTGCTGTGGTGTCAGAGGTAAGCTGTGCCATCCAAACTGAACTCACTGGTGCTGAGGTCCAGGAGAGCAGTAGAGTGTCACACCTCTAGCTGCAACACAGACATCACCGATACAGCATGACTGGGTCCAGGAGAGCTCCTCATCTTAGTTCTGTAAGCAATCTGATGCTGCAGTGTGGCCATGAGGAGGGTTGTGCCCTCCCACTCACTTTTTTGTACTGAAGTAGATGAAGATCTTGAACAGTGCATGGGGATCACCACTGAGACAGAAGAGAAGGCATTTCTGGATGAAGAAGGGGGTGAAATTCAATGTGCAATGGGAAGGACAAAATGCTTTGAATGTACGGCGCAAAGCCAGGCCCAGATATAAGAACATTAGCATGGATGTCAAAGCTAAATGGCAGCTTAAGATATTTGCTCCATGAATAAGAGGAAGATACGAATTTTTTAAAATGCAGTCATCACCATTTATGAGGGAGAAAAATGATGCCAGACTCTTATTGCAGTATATGGTGGTATAAAACTGAAATAACTCTATTGACTTCAAGGCATATGTCTCATAGTAAAGATTAACGAAGCTATTCTCAATTTCATATCACTGCTAACTGATCCCCCATCTGTGGATCCTGCCATCTGAGCCAGTTATGGCATGGAAAAGCCTTTCTGAGAGTGGTGTTGCATTTAAATATTAACATTGCCTTGCTCATCCTGCAAGCTTCATAGGAGTGACTGTCATAGAAAGGTCACCACTTCGCTAAGGCAAATCAAATGCAATAGTTATAATGTAACATTTCACTTCTGGTACCTTAAAAATGGTTCTTTCCAACATCAAGAAAAATGTAAAAGCAATAAATCATCACGTGTTTTTTCAATCTTATGAATAAATCATCATGGAAGAAGTAGGGCCAGTCTGTAGAAAGGATAAGCTGAGTATAAAAGATAGGTATTGCCTGAGAATAAATTTATGTCTTGCCATAGTTTTCAGGAAGAAAGAGGATATTGTGTGTGGTGTCAAAGACAGGATGATCAGTCTGAATGGCGGTATCAAAGAAGAAAATACTGTTCTTGTGACAGAAGAAAGATTCATAATAGATCAAGGAGCTCAAGACAGCAGTAACAGAATCATTCCCATCACAGGACTGAGAAAAAACTGCACATGATATTGTAGGCTTAGTAGGAAAGATATGAAAATAAAACTGCAGTCAAGAGACAGTGTATGGTTGGAGAGCTGCAAATATAAACCAGTATTTAAAAGAAAAAAAAAACCCAACTAGTCAAATGGAGGCTTGCTGGTTTAATCCTGTTTCTGAGTAAAGCTTTTTAATGTATTTTGAATGAGGGACTCATGAAAGACCTGGAGGTAAATGGAAAATGGGATAATTGTCAACTTCTTTTTAATAAAAGCAGATTATGCTAGATATCTTTATTTCATAAGATGAGTGATTTCCTCAACAGGAAAAAAGCAGTAGATCACATGAACCTGGAAGTCATTCAGTAAACTGCTTAACATGGTGCTTATGAAGGTGCAGGGATTAGAAAACCTGGATGCTGTGTGCGGGGAGCTGACTCTGGGCAAAGTTGCTTTTCATGCAGATATTATTTAGTATCGCTAGTGACTTAAGCACAAAAAGTAAGGCATGTGCTAATAACATTTGCTGATGACAAAGCTCAGAAGTATTACCAGTCCAGAGGAGGTTTCATTATGTCATGCAGGAAGAATGAAATGAATTTGGGAATCAGAACTGGATGAATTCAGGTGTGCTTTATTTAGTCCATGGTTCGTAAGCAAAATAAAGAAATGGGACCACCGAATAGGAAGGTTATGGTGAAGATTAAAGATAATGCAAATATGAGCAGAAAATGAATGCTTTGTCTCAGTTTGCAGTAAACAGAGATGATTAACAGAAATTCCTGCTTTAGGAGTGCTTTGGTTGGACATGACAAGTGAAGAAAGGCAGGTGTATTAGTCACACGATGATGCTACCAATGCATTTCAGCCTTAGAAAAAGCAAATGGATCCTAGGAAGGTTCAGACTAAAAGTACTTTATATAAAGGAACCATGAAAAAATATAAATAACTGAGGAAAAAAGATTGATGGAGGAAATGGGTCTGCTTTGTCTTCTGTTCTTTGTAGCCCCAGAAGTATGGAGGCTGTGCCCCTTCCAGCCCTGTGGGATTTCATTGCTTGCTCATGTCCGTGTATCTGCAATGTGACTATCCAGCTGGCAGTTTCCAGCTGCCCTGGCTGCTCACCTCCTGTGACAAACCAGTGATTGAAATCACCAGATCTCTGCCTTCCCTGCTGTAACTCAAAATAATTTCAACCCAACTCTCCTTTTCAATTATCTCAGGCTCATTTCTATCCCTGGCACTTGGTGGTATTCTTTTTCTGTATCAGAGTGTATTTTTACCTCTAGTCTGTTTATAGTCTTAGCTACCCTTTATTTATGTGCTTTCACGGGCCTCTTTGAGATCCTCCTTTGTGAAATTTCTTCTGCTATAATTATCAGTGGTGAATGAGTCAGTTTGGCATCTGGCAGACCTCAGCCCTTTTGTATATTTGTAAGAACTAATGCCTGTCCTGCCTTTGACAAGCCCAGTGGCTGTTGGGGAATGTTGTACATGTATTGTACTTTGTGTTTGTTCTTAAGTGAACCTTCAGGAATGCCCTACATCCTACATAAGGAGGTTGAAACTTCTGCAAAGAAGTAGGCAAGAGGGCTGTGGGACAGGCATCTATCAAAAATTTGACTTCTCTCATTATTTGCATGATTCTTACCTTACTTTTCTGCTGAGCAAAGTAGCATTGTGAGTGCAAAGGAATGTTTTTTACTATCAACACGTGCCTTCCTTGCCTCAAAGTGCCAGAACATTTAGCAGCAATTCTGGAGTGCATGAGCCCCTGGGACAGCTGGAGGCCAAATCTTGTCATTCGTTTTAGTGCGCTAGTTTGCAGTGAAGCAATGGCAAAATTTGGTGCTGCATTAAAACAATTTGGTCTGGAGGTCCTCCTTGTCACTGATTTGTTCTTGTTTAAACACCCAATACAGTAAAAGTTAGATTTGTGTTGGTTCACATACAGTTTTTTCCAAATTGCTGCTGTCTTCTCAGAACTCTGCAGAGCCACAATCCTTCATGTGCCTCAAATACATTTAATTCTTTTTATACATTAAATGTCATTTTAAGCACTGATGTAATACCTGTCCTCTATTAATACAGCCGTTATTTTTCTTCAGGTCAAATTAGGAAATTTTGAGCATGAAGTCAAGCCAACGTCCTCACACGTATATTTGTATGTTCTGATTTTGCTACCTATTGTAGTGGGTGTCATTATAGGTAAGTACAATAATGTGTTTTCAGGTTCTTATTTGCTGAAGGCTATAATCATGACACATAAAGACATATACATACATGCACACTTTTGGGACTGTCACAAACAGTCTGGTGGTTTTACCCTGTTCCACATAAAAGTGAACAAAGTTAACTCTGGTCTGGTGGTGAATTCCATCTTGTCAGACTACAGGCAAGCCATAGGACTGACATCCTTGTGTCCCAACTCGGGCTGTTCCAGCTGTCCGAGCTGGGCACTCCTCCTGTCCCCGAGGCAGATGTTCCCTAACAAACGGCTTATCCTCAGGCAGTGTTTGTGCTGTTTCTGCTCAGTCTCATTTGGATCATTTGTGAATTTGTGGGTCATTACTAAATTGATGGAGGCAAATAGTTATCCCCTACTCTTTCTGTCACTCCTTATTTCTGCATGTTTTGACCTGGCTATATATTTGATAAATTTCCACTTTTGTAGTAAGTTTAGGGAGTTGGGGTAAGTTTAGGGGTTTGGTTCATTTCAGGTTTGGTTTTGATTTTGGGATTTTTTTGGGGGGTTGCCTTTTTAAAAAGTGCATTACCTTTACAGGAACTGTATCTCATGCCTTTACTCTCTCAAAATAAGCTTTACAGAAGTTAACCATTTCTGCTTCAGGTTGCTAGTAGTAGAAGTGGTTGTTAGAGTCTGTGTCTCACTGTGCAGGTTGTATACATAGCAGTACTTTCAAACAAAGCTGGATTGACAATTCTAACATGTTAGAAGAAATGTTTCTTATTAAACATTAGAGTTTAGATCCAGATAACCAGAGCTCATGGGTACTTGCTCACAGACAACAGTAGAAACTGATCCTCCCGGAGAATGCAAGTGTATGTTAATCTTTCTGTTTCTTAAAATAATATTAAAACTCATCTCTTATAGGGCTTGTCTGTTTTGCAGTGTCTGTACTCAGAATCTGTTTTTGATTCCTTTTTAGCGGCATTCATAGTTACTAGATACAAATCCAAAGAGTTAACTCGTAAACAGAGTCAGCAACTGGAACTGCTGGAATATGAGATTCGGAAGGAAATACGTGAGGGTAGGTCTAAAGGGCTTTATAGAGCTTAAGTACAGCATAATTTCTCAACTGAAACTGTCAAGAAGCTCACATTATGCAAACATTTTAATATTATAGCTGATAGAATATTTGTAGCTTGTATCAGAGTTCCTCTTCAATGTTGGTGTGCGCTGCAGTAGCAGATAGCACTGAGCTAATAGGATTGCATGTAGTATTTCCTTCAACAAAAGTGGGGAAAAAAATTGATTGGTGGTTTCCCACTCATAAGAGCTTCAGCTCAAAAAACAACCCTTCTCCCCTGAAAACTATTTTTTAAGGAACATCTACTGGGGTCAAGTTATAACTGTGAAGATGATTTTGTGTCAATTAAACTAACTGTCAGTGTGGGGGGGTGCTTTTTCAGGATTTGCTGAACTGCAGATGGATGAATTAGATGTGGTGGATAGCTTTGGAACTGTTCCATTCCTTGACTACAAACACTTTGCTCTTAGAACTTTCTTTCCAGAGGTAAATATTTACGAGTCTTTCAGTTGTCAGCCCTACCTAATAATGAAAAAGCTAGGAAGGTCAGGGTCAAATAATTGAAGTAAATACTACACAGTAATCATACATTGTTTTCACAAGAAACTTTTCTTAAATCAAGATTTACCAAAGAACACTTTAAGACTGTACGTCTCTATATTTAACCAAGCCTTAAATGCTGTAGATAAAGCACCACTGTTGAATTTTCAAGGGTTGTGTGTGCATCCATTTCTTTTTTGCCCAGCCTCACTAAGCTGCTTGCCTTTCAGGCCACCCTAACTAAGCTATAATTTATCCATTGCTTTTTATGTTCTCATGCTTTCACTTTCCATGGTATAGCTAATTAAAGTAACAGGCTAGCTAACATGCTAGCGAACATCATGACACTTCCTAATTAGACTTGTGGGATGAAGAAGTGGCTGTAAGGTTGTGCTGACTTTCTACTCCAAGCTGCTGACAGAAATGGTGAGACCTTGATTCAAAGGAGTGCAGGTCAAATGCTTAAAAATTACACAAGTACTTAAGTGCTACCCAGTGTAGAGGTGGTTATTTTCATTGTTCGTCAGAGCAGTTTGCGCCTCTGTGTCAGAAGACTGAAGACACAATTCTCTTAAATGTTTTACTTTTCTTGCCCTTTTTTTTTTGCATATGTGACACATTACAGTGCTGATAAGTGCATTTCCACAGCTTTCAAAATTACTTCATGATGTTAACCAGTGCTTACTGGCATTTGCTAATTGGTAGAAGCTGTGATCTCAACTGGTGATATTTTGCTGTGTAACTGACACCAGTGAGTAGAAACCCCTGCTTAGTGTTGTGGTGTTGTAGGGTATAGGTCGTATCTATGTGAATTATCTACTAGTCTTCATGTGTTACTCATCACTGCTGTGGCCCAGTCCTGCGATCTTGTCTGTACACTGCTTCCCTTTATTGCCATGTGTAATCCCACTAAAAGCTCATTGTGATAAAGACATGATAGTGCAGAATCAGGGCCTTTTTTTTGTACAATAGCAAATACCAGATACAAAGGCAGAATAGTATTTAACAATTAATATATGCATAATCTTTGTACACTTAGAGTCCAGTTCTCCCACCAGAGGAAACTGGGAATATCTCTTCTGGTCCTGCTGTGATGCCCCCAGTTTAATTTGTGTGGGGTCACTAGGAGGTTTGAAGAAAGTGGACCAAGGAAACCTTATTTTCTGCATCTCTTCCCTTTCAGTCTGTTTTATTGCCAAGCATATTTGCATTTAAGTAGGGGGTTTACTTTTAGGAATACACCTTTTCATAGTGATAGTCCTCTGTCAAAACAGGAACAATCTGTAGAAGTTGTCTGGGTGGAAGTGATTTGCTTTATGCGAAGAAAAAAAGGCACAAAATCTGCCACCACGTTGGATTATGTAAGGTCAGAAAGGTAAGGGCTCCTGTTTTGCCTTGGCAATTGTCATACCACTGTGCAGCCTGGAAACGATTCCAATTACATTTTTGTCTCAGTTTGAAATACTGATACCATGAAGGTAAACTTGCCCCTATTAGCTCTATAGACATGCAGTGTCAGGCAAGTTTTTTAACATATTATGTACCAATTTTTTCTGCTAAGTACTTACCATTTACATTGCAGGAGTGTTCAGACATGCGTTGTGCTGCATGAATGTGGTAGGAGAGCAGTGCTCTACCAAACAAATATTACAGATGAACGGAAAAGGCAATGGGGTGATAGATTGCAGCCAAGTGTGAAACGGGTTGACAAAAGGGTCAAAGAGACAAACCAGCAGTTTGCTCAGTAACCCATGTGTTTGCATGATGTCTATATTGTACTCTTTCTGCCTTCTTGTGTGTTTGATGGGCTTTTTCTCATCTAACCCAAGCTGTTTAAACACAGGCATCAAAGGTGTTCACAGAGCATCTTCAAGAAAGTGGTTCAACCCACTTGCCTGAGACATCTCTTTCAGGATGGGATGAGTTGCTTAAAGAGGGAGTCAAATACTTAAAATTAAGAGTGACGAAACCCATCTTTATTTTTAATTTATTTCTTCCTGCTGCTTTCATTTTCTATATTTGATCTGGCTTGATAGCTTTGTTTTATGCTTAATGCTCATAGGTGTTAAATGGATATTACATCTAATCTTAAAACATCCCTTTTGTTTGGCCCAATTTTTGCTTACTTGTTAGATTTTGATTATTATTTCTGTTTTCCCTCATTTTCCTACACTGCTTGCTTTAATGCTACCATGCTTGTTCCCTGTTCACAAGCATTTTTAACCTTTAATGTGGTTCTGGTTGTTTCACTCTGTGTGTGTGTATGTTTTATTAGTAGGTTGTTTAGGGGCACTGAAGAAGTTCTGGAAAAATGGGAATAGCCAGTGGAGGAAGAGGAGTAGGGAAGAAGAGAACAGGAGGCATGAGGAAATGGAGGGATGAAAAATCGGATCTGTAGATGAAAAATTAGACGCGAGCCAGGACTGTGTGCTTGCAGCCCAGAAAGCAAATCGTTCCCCAGACTGCATAAAAAGAAGCCTGGCCAGCAGGTCAAGAGAGGTGATTCTCTCCTTCTGCTCTTGTGAGACCCCACCTGGAGTACTGTGTTCAGCCCAAAAAAGACATGGACCTGTTGGAGTGGGCCCAGAGGATGGTCAGAGGGCTGGGACACCTCTCCTGTGAAGACAGGCTGAGTGAGTTGGGGTTGTTCAGCCTGGAGAAGAGAAAGCTTGGAGAGACCTCATAGCAGCCTTCCACAGTATAAGGAAGACCCATAATAAAGATAGAGGCAGACTTTTAACCAGGGCCTGTAGTGACAGGATGAAGGGCAATGTGTTTTAACTGAAAGAAGATAGATTTAGATTGGTCGTAAGGAAGAAGTTATTTACAGTGAAGATGGTTGCAGGAGGTACACTGGAACAGGTTAACCAGAGAAGCTGTGGCTGCCCTGTCCCTGGCAGTGTTCAAGGCCAGGCTGGACAGAGCTTTGAGCAACCTATGGAAGGTGTCCCTGCCCATGACAGGGGGGTTGCACTAGATCATCTTTGAATGTCTTCCAACCCAAACCATTCTGTGATTCTATGATCCTGTAAGGAAACCTGGGGCTCCCAGCACCACAGTTAAAGCAGATGACAGTAAATGTTACTAGTGTGGATTTGTTTCTCAAGGGTGCTACTTTGGGAACATACAGCTGGGTTGGGACCTTACAGGCTGTAAGAGTCAGACAAGAGGCATTGACAAGGTATTTGAGAACTGGGTGCTTCCTTTTTTGTGAGAGCTCTCATTAGGACTGGATGCCTGGTGGCACCTGTGCCTCTCCAGAGACTGACAGCGTGGACCTCCTGGGGAGTTCATTAGTGAACATTCATGAAGTGGCTTGAAATGAATGGAGGCAGATGAACTGAAGTGTCACTCTGTTACAGAAACCCCATATACCGAAGGCTATCACTGCCGTCCAAGAAGGAAGCAGCCTGCAGTACCCCTTGCACACCAGCACGTTTGTAGACAAGGGTAATAAACAGCTTTTCCTGCAAAGCATTGACTGCTCTGCCAGTGCAGCTCAGCAGCATGGAGTAGCACACAGAGTAACGCCGAAGGTTACCTTTGAGAGTTCACTTTTCAGTGAACCGTGGCAGCACCTTTGCAGAAGTTATTGTGTAGAGTTGTTACAGTGAAGCCATGTTAGAAGCCAGCATTTCCATTGTTCTGTTTCAAGTTGTACACCATCAGGAACGTGCTCGGCGTGTTTAACATGTTCATGTGTTAGAAACTTCTGGTATACATAAGAATGATAAATATAACCTGTCTTATATTTTAGTCAGGAGGCTTTGCATCCATCTTCAGTGAAGACATGCCACAGGTAAGTTGATATAATGTGTTATGCCTTAATAAATATTTTTTCAAGAGTGATTGTGTCCTTTTATCTTAGTGTTGTCCGAGAACACATCAGATGATTGCATCTTCAGTATGTTCCCTTTTCCCCATGAGGAGGGTTACGTGGTTTTATATGCAAAAAGAAATTGATACCTAAGTTGCTGTTACCCAATGTGTACTATGACTTATTTAAATAAAGTAAACATAATTTAGTCATGGGAAATGACAGGCAAACTTAACTATTGTCATTACTTCGTGTGCATGACAGAAGCTGTATGCTCTGCATGTGTGTACTCTGTGTTGTACACAAACCCAAATGCATATTCTGTAAAATCCTGAGACCTATGAAATAAATGCAAAATTCCCACTACTTTGAATGAGGCCAGGATCTTACCCCATATGTTGCTTACCATTTTTCTGAGCATGAAGAATCCATCATAGCCAAACTACAGTTTGCTTATTTTTGTTTAACTATTCCAGAGCAGAGACCAAACGAGCAAGGATGAAAGCTTCAACATGTTGCATGCTTTAATTTGTAACAAGAACTTTCTTGTTACTCTCATTCACACCCTTGAAAAGCAGAAAAATTTCTCTGTGAAAGACAGGTATAGTATGATTATGCTTATCATCTTCAAGACAAAGAATTAGCAGGAAAAAACAACATGGATTTTAGCTCACAAATGTAATTTCTGCTTCTTGCAAAGCAAGCTTGCATTACTCCAGAGCATTTTTCCATCTTCTCCATCTGCACACACTGAGGAAGAAAAAACATTGCCATTAAAACAAGCTATTAAAGAGAAATCAGAATGTTTGTACATGTAAACAAAAAGGCAAAGGAGCAGGAAAATTCACTTCAAAACTGTAAACACTTCCTGCAGTTAGATCAACAGTTGTACAGTTTAGAAATGTTCTGTCGCTGAAGCAGGTGTTTGAAAAATAATTACAAGAGCAGATGGACTTGCATTTTTTATATTTTTGTAGAGATCAGTGGACAGTTTCTGTGCCTGAGAAGGAAACTTAGGATATGAACTGTGTTAAAGTGTGTTTTGTTTATTAAAGATGACTTGGAAGAGAAATTGCAATATTACAGCATTCTCTTTTTCTCCTCTTCTTTTTTTCACAGGTGCTTGTTTGCATCCTTCTTGACCATTGCACTACAGACTAAGCTAGTTTATCTAACCCATATTTTGGAAGTGTTGACAAAGGACTTGATGGAGCAATCAAGCAATGTGCAGCCTAAGCTCCTGCTCAGAAGAACGGAATCTGTGGTAGAAAAACTCCTGACAAACTGGATGTCTGTCTGCCTTTCAGGATTTCTCCGGGTATGTGTACATCTTTTCACCATGCAAGATACACAAAGAATATTAACTGATTTCTTCCATAGGAATTGTTAGAGAGAGTGGTTTAAAGCACTCTATCTAACATTTAACATTACTAACATGTGCTTTTCTAGTTTAGGTGACTTAGCTGTCATCAGTGGGGTGTAGGAAAAGATTGCGTCTGTAAACAATGATAGTATCTTTGGCTGAGATTTGGGTAATTTTGCAATTCTAGCATTTTCTTTTCTCATGTCAGACATTAGTTCAACTCCATGAGATGTATAGCAATCGTACTAAAAGACTGACACAGTTGTGAAAATGCAGCTGTATCTTTCTACGCAAGCTGTTGGAGAGCTACCACATAATGGACATATTAGGAATACCATCTTTTGGAAAACTAAACTTCTTTCCAAACCTTTTAACCTCCAAACAGCATTGCAGATTTCAAGAACTAAGTGACTTCAAGTGGGAAAACAGAAGCTTTTATTTTTTTTTAATTTTACCCTTTGTTTATTTTTGTCCACTTGGTAGCACTTCGTTCTTGGTTTCAGTACTTGGTTATGTTTCCTGTCTCTCTTACCAGTGTGATGGTGTTGTGCTGCTGGTATCACTCAGATCAGTCCTTGCATTAATACAGCAGCAGAACTGTTGAGGCTCAGCAGCTTTGCACCAGTTTTCTGTAACCCCAGAAGAGAGCCAAGGAACTGTCAGAGATCTGTTCTTGGTACACCAGTCATCTTCACAGAGCTGTGCTAGTGAGAGGCTGTAGCCAGACTGTGGGAATGGTGTCACATGGAAACAGATCCATCCTTTCTCAGGTGCTTCCCTGAAGCCTGGGGTTGAGGCTGCAGAGGGAAGCCCTCTTTCACTGAAAGACTTGTGAATGTCCCCCTGCAGTTCCCAAGGCTTTTTTTCCAGGGACAGCAAGAGGAGATGCCAATTCAAAAAGAATCTAGTTGTTAGCTTGTTTTCTCACCAGCCTGAAAAAGGAAGAAACAGCTGAAGTATGCGTGTGAACACATGCACGTCTCACCCCCCACCCACTCTTTGGTGGAACCGGGAAGCGTCTGCCAGGTGGAGTAGGAGCAGCTTGTCTGTAGTGTGCTTGTGCACAGCAAGGGGCTGTGAGCTTATCTTGCCACACGCTCCAGCTGTCCCTTGCTATTTGCATGAGACTTTCACACTGAAAAGCAAAGGATGGAGGTTAAACAAATAACTGGATAAATCTGCTCAGAGGGATTTGCTTTTCTAATTGCAAGATAGCAACTTAGTTAAAAGGAAATAATTTGTTGCACTTGAGTTTTTTCTAGCTATTTGTGCCCATTTAATGATTATAAAAATAAACATGTTCCTTGCTTTTTCTCAATGTCCTAGGAGACGATTGGTGAACCTTTCTATTTGCTAGTGACAACCCTCAATCAGAGGATAAACAAAGGACCTGTTGACGCAATAACTTGCAAAGCTCTGTACACACTGAACGAAGACTGGCTGCTGTGGCAAGTGTCTGAATTCAAAACAGTGGTATGTTTGCCAGTTTGTGTTACCTCCAGAACTGGACAACTACAATGTTTTCTCTTTTTCTGGGAAGCTAAATTAAGGCTCTTGAACACTAGGGTGATGGTTAAGTACCCAGATAATACAATTGCTATTGCTGACAAAGTTTCAAAACGAAATAGTATTTAGCTAGCTGGTATTTCACCAATATACACTTCACAAATAGCACTCGCTCCTTACTTCACAGCATGCTTTAATTGCCAAAGGTTGGGTTTAATGAAGTCTCAGGGTATTAAAATTCCTTCTTATTTTAAAATGTACTACAAAAATATAAATGTATGCTTAAAATTTAAAATAAATTACACTTTTCCAATGAATGAAAGAATGGAATGCAGAGGGGGTTTTTTTCTATTGTATTTACTTGTGGCTAATCTTCAGGCAGCAATAATTTGCTGTAGGTTTCCATGTTATTAGTTCCAAATTAGCAAGGTTACACTGTGGTGAATTTTACTGAGTCGCTTGGTTAAAAACAAGGGATCTGGGAAGTCTGACTGAGTTTCTGAACTTTACCATAGATTTATTGCTTTTCTCAAAGCGACTACAACGTGCTTCCTATTTTACAATTATACCAGGAATTCTTTGAAAGCTGGAATTCCCTTACTGATTGTCGTTCTCACACTGAGGGGAGAAGGGACAGCAAGGGTTATTGCACTTCAGAGCATGTAAAAATCGTGACTTTCGAGTAGGAGGTCTGAAAAACGTTTTCGGAATAACCAGAGTACTTCTTCCATGGAATTTCCAACTGATTTTGAGTCTGAGAACTTAAAAATCTGCATCTCCAGTCATTTCCATGGCTTCCTTGCTTCTTAACTCCTGGCTTCCTGTCAGGGTTACCAGACGTATGTAGGAGTGTGAGAAGTGTGACTGAATAGTGGGCTTCAGAGCTTGGGAGCAGCTACTGCGGTGGTAGGGACACTGTAAGTGCTGATGGCTTTGGAGGAGAATTCGGTCCTTTTCAGAGCCCATATCCTGAGCCTCAGGTAGTGCTGGAGCTTCCCAGTCTGCCCATCTTGTTGTTTTGTGGGAAGAACTTGAAGATCCTAAGATACCACATACGTCAATAGACTGCGTGACCCTGGAAATTTTGGCTGGTCAGCAATCCGTTGGGCTTGGCTCACTGCATCACGTAGGAAGCTCACTGAAATCACAACCTTTCTGTGAAACATTTTCTGCTGAAAGCTCTTGGACTGACAGATTTATGGTCAAATCTTCTTATAGTAAGTTACAAAGCCGTCATTGGAAGTTTCATGCGAAGGCGCTTCAAGCTCAGTTACCACAGTGTGCATATGGAAAGGAAGTTTGTGACTAAAAATTAAATGCATAATACCGTATTTTTGGTTTCCTTGCTTGTGCACTGCATTCTGGCATGAATTTGAAATCCAGGGTAAGTTTAAGTATATGCTATATATATCCATAGGATACAAACCCAGTAGTTATGCAAAGCAACAATTTGCAAGTAAGCTCAATATGCCTGTTACTAGTAGACTATGCAGGAACATCTGGTCGTGTGGAATTGATTGACTTTTTCTTATTTATAGCACAAATTCAAGTTGAGGGAATCGTAGTAGAGGGATGTCTGACTCTGAAACTGCTGAATACTGCCTTACATACTTTTTTCTAGTGTTACTTCTATGCGTGCAGTCACTGATAGGGTCTTGTGGGCAGCCTGCAGTGAAGAGGAGACAGGGGAAGTGGTCTGAAGGACTTTGTAAGTGGGGAAGGCTGTCTGCAGATGGATGAGGAAGTGAGAGATCAGATAGCCTTTCTCAGACGTTGTTTGCTGCGTTTGTACCCCAGCTTTTTAAATAAGAGATTATGATACTGCTACAGGGTTAATAAATCAGCTTTCCCCACTAAGGTCCAGCAATTTGATCGACTCGGTTGAGAAGCGGCTGAATGTTCCCTTTAAAACCATCAGAAAAGGAGGGAGGATCCTGCAGTAAAATTACAGAGATGGAGCCCAAGGACTCTAGTTCTGTCTGGAAAGGGAAAGAGTTTTGTTTGGTGTTTTGTGTAAGATTTACGCTGGAAACTACAACTGTACTGTGATAGAGGTTGAAGTGGAACAGCAAGGCTTTCTGGGCTGGGGAAGCAGGCCAGCTATGCACATTTTCTCTTCAAGAATAGCTTTTAACGGGATGCTAAAGTGGAAGGAGTCAGCTTTTCTTCTCTCACGAACCATTTCACATGCACTGCAATGACATGAAGGACCTGTGAGTATACAGAGAGGGAACCAAGTATTTTCTCCTTTCTTTGGAAGAAAATTTCCACCTAAAGGATTTTCTAAATGGAATAAATCCTGAGCAGAGTTTTAAAATGCATTTGCACATTTTCTCACTGCAGTTACATCCTGAGTCTTGTAGTATTTTGCTGGTGTTTTATTTTGCTGCTTTCCACAGACTCACAAAGCAGTACATTAAAACCTACTTGTCCAGAGCAAAGTATAAAAACAGCCAAACAGCCAAAATGAGGGGGATAAAAAGATACTGAAGCACATCTGCAGACATTCAGTGTCCAGATTTTTAAGCTGTTGGCACTTGAAGACACAGGGATGCATTTGCTAGGAGTTCAATGCTGAAATCAGTGGCAGGGCACAAACAAGGGTGCAGGCATTCTGCATGCCAATTGTCCTTTCAGGATTTGGACTTCAGTTTCAAACCAGGACAAGTAGAATACAGACAGGCTCCTAAAAATTAGGGGGAGGTCCACAGGTCTTCTCCTAAACACTATGCAGATAAAATCTTGGGGCAGGAGAAGGAAGAAGCACTGGACATAGAAAAAGAAGGAAGGACAGGAGAGATTTTCTAAATTTCAGGCCATTTGTAGGAAGGAAAAAAGAGAACTGAGAAACATGTTGGGTTTGAATTGTATCAGAGCTGTCCCTTGGCTGGGCCCCATGCCTTTTTATAAAAGGCCACAGACCTCAGGACCAGCAAACCCCGCTGCTGTTATCCCTCTCTGCTGGAAAGGGTCAGATATTGAAGAGAGATGAGCAGCTGAACTAAATACTCAGGCAGAGGAATTGAAGGAAAGATGCTTCTTTAAGCACTGGTCCAGTATGAGCTGAGGAGCTGTTTGGATTCACGCTGTGCTTATATTTGAGTACTGAGAAATAAAACTGCCTTGAAAGAGACTTGGATGTGTCATGGAGCCTTTTCACAGGCTGGGGAAGCAAGCCTGCTTTCTCACAGGCAGACAAGCAGCTGCACCCCTCGGTGGATAATTCACTCAATGACTGATGAAGAAGTGCAGTGCACAGCTGAGTGTCAGCCTTTCGCTAAAGTGTTTCATTTTAAATAGAAACGCTGTTCAGTGCCAGCCTGGCATGGGAGAAGTTCTCAGTGGCATCTCTCCTGTGGAAAACCAGGGGAGACTTCTTCATTTGGTAGACTTGGAGCTTTGGCATTGGTTTGAATAGTCAGTGCTTATTTTAAAAAAGGAATTGGGGCTGTTGAGTTCTTTGCTGAAATGAGTTTGCATTTTAGATGGGAAGAAATTGTCTAATTCACCTGTTCACCAACAGCCTTTTATTGAAAGTGAAGCAAAGCCACGTGGTGGAAGGTTGTTTAAAGTGTGCAGCTGCTTTATGAGTTAAAAGAAGGATGATAAAAGAAGTGGGAGGGCTGTAGGGGAGTAAAGCAGAAACAGGGAACCCAATTTCCTAGTAAGACGCCATGGTTGTGGTATTATTAGGCACGCTTTGTGAGAGATAGAGAAGCTACTAGAAGCATGTGACATATGGGGATTTTCATCAGCAGAAAATGAGACAACAGCCCTCGCTAGGAAGCCGGCAGTGCAGATGTTGGCTCCAGGAGAGTCTTCTGAATTAGATACAGACTGAGTATCGCATGATAGCGCTGAGAATACAACCCCTGCTTTGCGTAGTGCCTATCTAGCCTACATTTAACTTGGGTAACTTTTTTCTCATGCCAATTTGTTAGCTGTTCTATAACCTCTTCATGGGTAAGTGTTCTGGCTGCTACAGAAGGATCGTAAAATCAGTCTGATTTTTCCTGTTCATTGTATTTCATAGTCTAGGAGACAGGGGAGTAGGTTTAAGGCAGTTTCATTGTGCTCTACATCATAGTGCTGTCTCCTTCACCTAAAATTCTCTAACTTTTACCAGTCAAAAGTTTTTCTTGTTTTTTGAGTCTGTCTGATACATGGAAATCTGCTTTGTTCACGTGCACAGCTAAACAGAGAACAGGGTAACGAGTAAGAGCCCTTGAATATCCCAGATGATTTTTCTTGTGAAAAAATACGGCATTATCACATTTCTTTATTAAACCACATCTCATTTATTATCTTCTACGGTTATTAATAGCTTTACTAAATAAATCATTGTTTGAAATTCATTTTCAAGAAGACTACATATCTGAAAACCCATCTGTAAACATTGGCTTCAGATGTCATTATTTCTGCCACTGCAAGAGTGAAAAATGTGCTTTTTCCAATTTGCTCCTGTCTTTTAGCTAGATTCCAAGCCTGTTCCTATACAGGTAGTTGCAGATGCTTGCCTGGTGCTCCTTGAGTAGCCTTTAACAATTCTTGCAACCTGTGTTAAGCCTTTGCTGAAGAGCACTGTGACTGTGTTGCTAATCACTAATTCTAGTGCATAGTCTCAACTCGAGGTATTACTGGGTTGAAGCACATGTCCTATAATTTCCTCCTGAATCTTCCCCTAAGTTGCCTTGTATTTTCATTTCCTTTGCAAAGTGAGAGAGCTCAAAAGAAGGCCTCACGATGTTTCCTTGTGACTTCCATGTGTCCTCCTGTCATTCCTCTTAAATGTTTTCTGACCTTCAGAGCTGATCATAAAAGGGCTTTCATAATTCTACAGTAATTTCTGATTCTTTTTTCAGTGCTGCACTTTGTGTCTAAATGCAGTGATTGTGACTGTCAGGTTCTGATTAACGGTTTCCAAAGTCAGGATTGTGCTGTCAGACAGGTTGAATCTGATTTATGAAAACTTCAGCTACAGAGGAAAGATTTAATAATAATTGGCTCTCCTAGCTTCTCATCAATTGCTACATCACTAAAGATTAATTTCTACAGGAAATCATATCAGCAAAACTGTCTCTCTTGGTTTAGAGACTTCTATGTGTTTAAATATTTCTTCCCATCTGACCACTTCTTTGAGTGGCAAAGTGTTGTTATTATCCTCACATTGTGGATACTTTTGATTAAGGAGTTCATAAATGACTCGTATTCCACCTACATAAAGGACTGCTGCTCTCTTTTTACAGTCTTGTCATCCTGCAGTGAGTTGAGTGAGGACGGGAGGACTGTCACATGCTAATAACTGAAGAGGCAGCACATTTATGTGCGATCTCTGTGAAAGCATGTGCTGAAAAGGAGATGCAGCAGAAAAAAAAAGGCAGTTTCCCTTGACAGTCTGAAAGGAAGAGGAAATTAAGCAGTTACATGAGTATTGCAGTGTAGGAATAATGTTAGAAGGAAAGGATCAAATAAAGGAAGGAATGCTTCCGAGGATGTAAAGACAGTTCAGCGTCAGTTAAAGTGTGAGTGGCTACTCCAGAAAGATCAGTTTGGAGACTAGAAGGGACAAGGACTTTGATTAAAATGAGTTTTTCAAAGACAAAATGCAGTTGGTCCCTGTCTACATTTTTGTCCTAGAAGACCATGACCTCAGGGCAGTCAAAGTCAAGGGCAGGACTGCTGTCTGTTCAGTTGGTCTGTGCGCCTAACCAAGCATGACTCCCTCATTCCTCTTCCAATATATTTTTTACTAATTTTCCGCATGAAATCCCGACCTGAGGCATGGCATCCAGTCTGCTTCTCCTTGTGCAGGCACCATTCCCACATACCTTCTTCTGTTCCATCTGTCCTTTCCATGGACTCATTTTCTCCACAATTAAACATCTTGGTGCCCTGATTAAGTTATTCTCTGTTACTTCACTTACATCCTATAGTCTTTATTAAATCCTGATCTTCATCATTTTGCAACCCTGTTTTTAGTACTCATTTTGCTTCTGTAGAAACAGTAAAGTTAGTTTATGTCTCATTGGACTACCTTTTTCACCACCAGTGTGTTGTAGTTTCCTCTTTTGCTGGGTAATAAAGCAGAAAATAGCGTTCTACAACTATTAATAACTACCCATTTTTCTAAGAAGAGAGAAAAGTTTTCCCTGCAGCAACCTGCACAGAAATTCTTTCCTTCACATGACAGCAGGGAAAAAAACATGTTTAAATTGCTTCCTCTTTTAACAATCAACTCCTTCACTGAGTCACACCTGCAGTCCTCTCATTTCATTCAAAAGATACGGATTATACCAGAAGTATCCAACAGCCACAATGGTTTGAGTATGTAGATTTTCCTATGCTTCTTGCAGTCAAGGGAAGGCACCTAAACCACTTGTTTTAATTCTGTCCCAAGACACCTCCAGCAGTATCTGTGTAGCTGAACGGTGACTTCCTGCAAGGAGCAGGCTGTGACACTGCAAATGATGGTTATCAATGCTCTGCAGTAGCAGTTCTGTGTTTTCCCCTGCCTTTTGGCAGTTGATCTGCCCGGTCTGACCAGAAATACGACCTGACTGAAAACATTCCCTGGAGATGGTCACACACACTCATTGGCACCTTCCTCTAGCCCACACTCACCTTGTGTGCAGCCTAGCAGATGAGTTGTGTCCCATCTAAAAGCAGCTGTGAGCTAAGGGCAGGGGTGTTGTAACTGCACAGGTTGTGTGGGTGTTTGACCTGCAGCAATAGCTAACAGAATAAATCACACTTTCTGATGCAGATCTGGACCACTTTGGGTTCTATCTGCTGCAGCTTGCTTTCACTTTCCTTCTGCTTCTGCAGTAGCCCTATCCCTGCTGCCTCTAGAGACACATACAGCAGGCACTGATGTCTCCAAGGGAGGTGTATTTTTTTGTATGATACAAGGCACTCAGCATAACCTGCTGGTGTAAATACGCATTTCAGCACTGCTTCCTCTCCACTCAAAATCAATCATGCTTACCATGACAACTTACTTAGCAACCCTATCAGATCTCTAGTTGCTTCGAGTTTTGCTTTTAAGGCACTCATTTTAAATAAAAGACCTGCTTTTTTTAGAACATGCATTGTAATTTTTCCTGGTCTCCTGTCTTTTTTATTTTGTTGATAATTCACTGAAATACATTTGCACAAAAGGAGAATACAAAATGCAGTTTTGGAAGTACATCGCTGTGTATCTTTGATCCTTTGGACGTGAGGAATACTAAATGCTTCATTGTGTAATTCCTTCATAATCTTCATTTGAATTAGCTTAAATAATAAATATGCTGAAATCTCTCAGGTTTGCTGTCAGGAGTTTGTAGGTTTCCCGTGTTCCCTGTAAATCAAATGTGTTTTTTTCCAGACAGTGAACATCATCTTTGAAAAAATCCCAGAAAATGAGAGTGGAGATGCCTGTCAGACAATCCAAGTTAATGTTCTGGACTGCGATACCATTGGCCAAGCCAAGGAGAAGAGCCTTCAGGCTTTCCTTAATAAGAATGGCTTTCTCTATGGTCTTCAGCTGGATGAAATTGGTCTTGGTAAGAGAGTGTCACTGTGTTGTATTTTCATGGTGTTCACTGGTCTGCCTGTGGAGTTTTCCTGTTAGGAATTGCTACTGTTGGCTTCGATTTCTTTTTTCTAGCATTTAGGCAGAACATAGCTTTTGTAAGGAATTTATAGGAAAATACTAGATCATTTATACTCCCACTTACAACATTGGAACCGCATCTGCTTCGCTTCTGCAAGGACTTGAGCATGCAGTTGACAAACATGTTATTTATTGAGCACATGTAATGTATCTGTTCCTTTTCTGGGTTAAGTAAGGTGGTCCATCCACCTCAATACAGCTGGTTGATAAATTTTGTCAGTGAGTAAGATGGCATGTCATGATTACCAAGTACTGTAATCCCTACCTGCTGTCCCTCCTACCACCGTTCCTTCCAACAGGCCTGTGTTTCCCTTGATCAGGAGAACCTGCAAATATAGTTTATTTACAGCCAGATTAGGTTTATATAATAGCTCACAACTGACTCACAAAGATACATACAGTATCTACAGAAGTAAATTAGGCCATTCCAGCAAATCAGTTGAGCCATCATTTTTTGTTGGGTTTTCAAGAGCCCAAGGTCAGATAAAAGCCTGAAATTGCCACCATGCTGCTTCCACATGCTCCAACAGGAAATCTGTAGTGTGGGAGTGGAAAACCAATCTCTTGTGACCTAGCACAAGGACAGAGAGAAACAGCTCAGTTGGGAGCCACTGGTCCAAAAATAATTAGGTGTTGTTTTTCTTCACAAACATCTGTGCAGTGAGAATGCCATTAGAATGTAATTGTTTTCTGTTGCTGTCGTACTGCAGAACTGGTGTCTGAGGAGCAGCAAAGAGAACTGTTAGATATTGATGGTTCCTCTGAGGTGATGGAGGATGGGATAAGAAAGCTAAATACCATCGGTCATTACGAGGTAAGCATGGAAGCCATACCAATGAATCAAGAAGCAGTTTCTCCCCAGCTCCAAAATGCTGTCTTCATGGAAGTATCTTGATTGATCAAACTGTTGAAGAGACAGCCGAGCGTCGTCCACAGAAGGAAAGAGCTGTGTGACACACAACTTTCTTGCCAATGAGTCATATGTTTTCAGAGGTTTGCTTGTTGCAGGGTTGTTTGTTTCAAGCATACCAGGTAAACTGTTACTGCTGTCGAGCATTTCAGTTGCTCATCTAAGGCATTTCCACTGACAGTAGTCAAAATAGAGGGTGATGGGCTGAGGTAACATGTTCAGCAGATGACTGGTCTCAGATGATCATGGGAGCTGATATTTTGATGCTTACAGATAGATTTTAGAAATTAGGTTATCATGCTGAGTGCTTTTAGTGAACATTCTTCGTGCCTCATTGTTGAATCTGAAAGTCTGGCTCTTAACACACAGTCAAGTTTTATTTAGTTAGAAGTTTTCCTGATGAGTATAGGTGTGTGCCACGCAATGCAGTATGGTGCTGAGAAACCTGAGCCAGCCTTGAACACATTGCTCTCTGTGTGAGCAAATACAGTGCCATCCACAGAGAGAAACAGGGACTCCTAGCAGGACTGCTTGTAGCTCGAGTAGAGCACAAGGCTGCTCAGAGCTGGAGCAAGCACATTTGGAGTCGCTTGACAGACAGATTTCTGAAGGCATTTTTTGCTTTCCTTACCTTGCGGTGAGGCAGCTGTGAACCCAGGTGTCCTGAGTCACCATCCAGTGTCTTAAATACACCTTGTCCTGTGCCTGTCTTGAGTCTCATCTATAGATTAACATGGGACTTCCTCCACTCTGTTTGTAAAGATTCTGTGCAAATTAAGACATTGCAGCAAAGGTCAAAGTAGATCTGAATCTGATTAGATATTTGAACTTCTGTCTAATGTGGTAGTACCCACCCTCTTTACTACAGGCAGCTGTTGCAAGTGCTCCCTGATTTTACCAGGCAGCTTTTTGCACTTCTTGAGCTCATGCCGTGCCATGATGAAAGGGTGACATTCCTCATGGCAAATGGGTCTGCTCCAGTTGATCAGTGTCATCCTGGGTATCTTTGTCCCAGCCCTTGTTTTCGTCTGAGGTTTCTGCAGGCAGATGCAAGTTAGGTTGGAGGCTCAGCTGTTCTTGCAAATCTGTAACTACACTAATTATAGCTTAGCAGCTGCCTCATAGAAATTGTGCTGGGTATCTGTCTCTTAGATATTTTAGTTCACTTCTTCTGACACTGACAAAATCACGTACATTTTAGGCAGAAGCTTGGTGACATTTTAGGCAGTGGCTTAGTGGCAAGTGTCAGCCATTACCATATATAGTTTATTTTCTTGTAGATATGCATATTAATACAAAAAGGAGTGTAAAGGTGTCCAGTTAGCACGAAAAAGGAACATTTCATGCACAGTATGAGGGTAGTAATGTTGCCTGAGGAAATCCCAACTTACATTTCAACAGTGCTGGAGTTTTGTGGCAAGCCTGACTTTTTTCTTTTTGTTCGCCAGACTTAAATGTTAGAAAGGAACCAGGTTTTTGAAACTGGGAAGTACCCTTAAATCTTTTTAAGGCACTGGAGCATGTGGGTTGTGCTGTAAAGGTCCCAGAATCCCCAGTCACTCCGCAAAAAGCAGACTTAGTTTCTATACCGATTTTAAAATGTTCAGGTAGGGGATGTTTGCATTTTTGTGTAGTGTTTCTGAGGGGAACCAAATCCACTGTGCTCTTATTGGGCTTTCAGGTGTCTCTGACTTATGTACTCCTTTTGTTCTAACTTTTTGCTCCTGGTAGGGTTACTGATGTGATTATTTATGAGGCCTGCAGTATTTGCCTGAGAATAACCACGAGCCTTGACAAGAAAGTTTCAGATTATCATGATGTCCTATTTCCCACATGAGAAGAGAGCTAGAGAACCACTTTCAGATCTGCTTTCCAAGTCAGAGGTCAATTTCTCAATCTGTATCTGCGTTGCATGTTCCAGGAGTAGGCACAGCCCCAGATAGCAAATCTGAATGATCCAGGGAACTCACTGACAAGAAATGAATTACAGGGAGGACAGCAAGCCTGGAGGACAAGGAAGAGGGGTAGAGCCACACTGCTGCATCTTCTGTTTTGCAAAGCAGCAGTACTCCATGTTGTGTGGATCTGAAAAAATCTCCCCCTCCCTGTTTTTCCCCCTCAGTAACACACCTGACAAAGTAAAGATGTTTTGAGGTGCCCATGGGAGCAGCCCACCATGAAAGTGATAAAGGCAGCAGGACATGAAAAGAAGGGCTATTTTTTTATTTAATTGGATCACACTGAATGAAACAGCAAGTATGGCTGCTGCAGTAGTGATAGAGAAGGGAAAGCATATTCCACTCAATGCTAAGAGCATAATTTATCCCAGAAATAAAACCTGAAGTGGGGGCTGGGATCATAGCTGCACTGCACCAACGCCTCTGGTTCCTGGAAGGAAGCACAGTTCTCCCACTGAGCTCTGCCTGTCTCCCTCAGGACAGGAGCCAACACATTTCAGCATCCAGCTGCTTTCCTGCTTCTTGGAGAGGAGTGGAGGGCGCGTATTGCCCACGTTGCTGTGGGATAGGGTGAGCTGCTGGGTAGCTGTGTTCCTGTTTACCTATCTTCAAGTCCATGTAGGAAGACTCTCTGGGTTTGTGTTACCTCACAAGCCAGACTTAGAGCATATTCTCACTTGTAGTGTGTTTTAAAGCACTCTGTGTTATCTGAAAGAGCTCTTGGAACACTGTGATAAACGGAAACCCTGCAAAAAGTCATACTTATAAAATAGATTGCATTTACTTTCCAGGAGCAAGTGTAAGCACAGATTTCTTTGGCGCGAGACACAGCTCTTTGATAGAGTATCTTAATGTTAAAACTGGTTTCTTCCACCAGGCTGGCTGCCAAGGTTTAAAAAACACTTGAATTATCTTGGCAGAGATCCCTTCCTAGGACTGGCCAGTTGTTTTTGTAATTATAGAGGGAAGTACACAGCACTTGGCAAAACCCATCATTTGACAGCAGAGCAGTGGTGTAGTTCTCGGTAGGAGCTGGTTTTGCGTGACTCTGATAATAAAAGCGTGACTTGTCAGTTTCTTTTAAAGATGATAGTTACCATCCTGGCAGCAGTGTACAGTCAGGGAAGGAGGGGGGTAGATTTGTCCTAGAAATCACCAGGTAGCTTTATTTGGATCTTGACCTTACAGTGCACAGGGCATAAGTATTTTGCTCAGTTTGAAAATAGTTGGGAGCACCAGGCTGGCCACTCAACATGGCCCCTCTGTAGGACATGGAGGGAATGGACTGAGCTGAAAGAAAGGGGGCCAGAGGAGAAACCATCCTTGTGTTCCCTTCCCTTCCTCACCTTCCTGTAAGATCCTATTGCTCTGGAGCCAGAGAATTCAATCAGGGCAATCTGTAGAAGCAGCACGAAGCAGTCTGTGAAAATGAAAACGTCCAAGTGGGGACTGAACCAGAAAAACCAAAGAAAGAGAAAGGTGTTAGAGGCTGGTTTGTTGGAAGAGCTGCCTGCACGCCTTGCCAGGTAAGGCTGACAAACTGCAGCCCTGGCTGCCTGCTGAGAGCTGCACACACCATGGTGAGAGCGAAGCAGGCTGACATGCTCTGCGCTGCCACAGACTGAGGGACAGAGGAAATGAAACCGAGGGCTTCGTGAATTCTTCTGTTTCAGTGTGATGTGTTTGGTTTTTGCTTTCAGATTTCAAATGGAGCAACCATAAAGGTCTTTAAAAAGAAGGTGACTACCCGCTCAGGTAACAAAGGAACTGCAACTTGTTTAATCTTGTGCGGAGAATGGGCTGGGAATGCAGAGAGCTGAGCTGCGGCAGGTTGTATCTTAGTCAACAGGAGGTCAGAAAAAACTGGTACTTTGATACAGCTGAACCAAATGAAAAGCCATGTTACCCTGGCTCTGGGCATGTGGCAGACATAGGGGTAGTGGGAAGAGGAAAGAAGGACACAAAGACTTACAGTTGTCAGCAAATGAATCTTAAAAGACTTAAAGATATAGACTCATAGGCAGGAAAGCGGGGCAGGGAAGCAGAGGTGGCACTGACAAGACCAACACAGTGAACATGCCCTGCTCCAGTGCTTGGTGGATCATGAATATAGCGGTGTGCTGTTCAGAGGCAGACATAACAGAAAAATACAGTTTTGGAGCTTTCCTTATTCTCCTGACTGTGTTTCTGAAAGCTTTTACTCTGCTGTCTCAACAGCAGGTCAGGAATTAAAGGGTGCTTACAAGGGGTCAGTTCATCTCACCTACCCTTGTGATGCTGGTTGCTCCCACCCCGGTTGTGACTTGGGGAAGGTGGACTTTCTGTATCCCTTGGAGGGAAACAGACACTCCTAGTGTGTGATTCACCATTGAAGTGGACATCTAAAGTTAGGAGAGGTGTGTCCCTGAGGTGCAAGTCACTGGGATGGCATTGCTCTCTCCCTCAGCAAGAACAGGGCTGTCTGTTCTCAGCCATTGATTTCAAGCCTGACCTCAGCCTCCCTGCACAGAGTACTCTTAGACTAAAGCAGTGCAGTCATCTCGTGTGCTGTCTGTTGTCCTCCTTTCAGAGGAGCTGCAGTTTGCTGCCAGCTTACTCCAGCAGCAGATGATGATGCCCTAGCTTAGTGGTCAGAGCTACAGGCTGGCACTGGGGAGGTGAGCAAGGACCTGTGTGTTTCTCAGAGGCTTCCCCACACTGCAGGCAGGAAAGCATGATGCTGAGCCTGCTTGCTCGGCATCCTGGCATGAACAGCCCAGAGCCCAGCAGAATTCACAAGCTTGTAGCTGTGTGTTTCATTAATGCCTGTTTACTCTGCTTTCTGTTGTTTAGATGTGGACTACTCGGATGAACACTGTCATTTGGTGAGTTCAGTCATTACACTGTTAAGTGGGGGATTTAATACTGAGCTGTATTTGTATCTGTGTAATCTCTTTAATCTCTTCACGACAGATTTTACCAGACTCCGAAGCAAACAAAGATGTGAAAGGAGCAGGTCACAAGGCAAAGCAAAAATTCAAAGTGAAAGAAATGTACCTGACAAAGCTTCTGTCAACCAAGGTAAACTTTAATGGCCTTGTTTTGAAGAAGGGCTGATGTTAGGCTTGTCTAGTTTGCCCCAACAGAAATAGAAATTAAAGCAGAAATAATGCAACTTCCTCTACATGTAGCACTGTGCTAAATATGAATGGTGACCATTTGCAAAGACAGACACATTTTCTAATGCTCAAGTTCTAAAACTGTCCACTACTCTCACTACCTGTTCAGTAAGCACAACCTTTCTCCTCAGGTTGAAGAAAAAAGATAGTTATTGAGCTTATAGAGAGTGAATTTTGCCAATGGGTCTCATGGGGTGTGAACAATCCCTTCTGGAGAGACAGTTTAGAGTCAACAATCTCCTGACTTTCTACTAGAATTTGCCCAGCTTAGAGACAACTTCCAAGACCTGAGTTTCACAAAATACTGCTCATGAAATTAAATCTTCTAGGGTCTCAAATTAAGCATCCAAAGTGACTAGATTAATTTTAAAAGCAAGGTCCTTAGGATTTATAATACGATTACCTAATTCATACAATGCACATTTTTTAGGAATAAGCCCTGCTCACTGCCTCCAGTTTCTGACTTACGCAAAAGGGTTATAAAACTCTTTGCAAGAGTATGTTAAAATATTAATCAGTGCACAACACTGAGAGCTGTGTGATACCAGAGGCCAGAAGGGATGGTGATTATGGCCGCCTTGTATTTAAAAATCTATCAATCATTATTTCAGACTGGTCATTTCTCATTAGCTGTGGAAACTAAAATAAGCCCTTAGGCATTGCTGGAGTAAACCAGTAATA
>JANHGB010010192.1:0-23178 GCA_026283785.1 Coracopsis vasa | reverse complement strand
GGTAGCCTGAAGGAAATGATGGGTGTTACAAGTCCTATAGCTGTCCAGAGAAGCTGTGGCTGCCCCATCCCTGCAGTGTTCAGTGCCAGGTTGGAGCAACCTGCTCCAGTGGAAGGTGTTCCTGCCCGTGGCAGGGGGTTGGAACTGGATGAGCTTTTAGGTCCCTTCCAACCCAAACCATTCCATGATTCTATGACACAGCAGAGCCTTGGAGTACAAGAGTATAAAAGGACCTGCTTGCTCAGTTTTCAGGAGGGGAGCAGTGCCTTTTACTATGAGATCAGGTTTTCTTCCCCAGGCTGCTCTGAGCCTTTGTCTCTCAGAGCTGAAGGAAACTACAAGGGTACCTCTGCCCCATTGCCAGGCAGATGCCTTCGTGCCTGCAGGTTGTAGCGCTGCCCCACCACAGCTCACTGCTGAGCTGCAAGATATGCAATAATTAAAAGGATTTATCTCCTCTTCCCAGGATCCTGCCTACCACGGCAGGAAAACATCCCCGATAAAGTGATCTAAATGAAAAGGGAAGGGAAGGAAAAGCTTTTTGTGCTCAGTGATACTCCACAGAGGCAGAGATTGCCATTTTTCTGGGTGAAAGTGAGCTTCGCTCGCCTGAGCATGAGGAGCTCAGGCTGAAACTGGATTAAAATGAATTCATAAAGCAACACGAATTAGGGGACAGATCCAGCATTTCCACCCTGTAGGACTCTCTCTGTCACTGTGGTGGTGTTCTCTCCCTCTGCATATGTGTGTGCCCTTGTATTTTCCTTGTAATTGTTGGGAGAGGCTTTCTCTCTTCTTATTTTCCCCCAGTTCTTAGAGTTGTTGTAATCCATCTCAGACCACTTGAAGGCACTCTTTCATGCTTGCCATCCACATAATGATGGCTCCTGTTATGCAGGAGCTACTTTCTATCTGCTGCCGTATTCAACCCTTCGTGGAAGAATGGATATTGTTCATTTGTCTGTTGCACACTGCTATTAGGAGATGCAATGGAAGGGTTTCCTTTCTGAGGCACAGCTCCTGCTGTCTTAATAAGAGAGCAAGAGATGCAAGGTCTTCCATGCACTAAGAGGAAGGGAGGAGAAGACAGGAGCTGCATCCTTTTCCTCCATACTATCTGTCAGTGTGTCTCCTAGTCCTGAATTCCCTTCACCTGCACAAATGCAAAGGGCTGAGCTGTGCATTTGTGTGCGCGTTGAATGCAGATGTTTCTGGTTGCTGTAGCTTTATTTTCTTCTTCTTTTTCTTAGCCATTGGGCATGTTTTGTCTGAAATCTCACTTAAGTCTCTTTTC
Organism: Coracopsis vasa; assembly: GCA_026283785.1. Taxonomy (NCBI): domain Eukaryota; kingdom Metazoa; phylum Chordata; class Aves; order Psittaciformes; family Psittacidae; genus Coracopsis; species Coracopsis vasa. The sequence goes on along the minus strand of JANHGB010010192.1, from coordinate 21,884 downwards.
TTGGTTATTCCCCTGCAGTTTTGTATAGACCAAAGGGAAAATAAGATACATTAGCTTACAGGGGCTCCACAGAGCAGCAGAGTTAGGAGAGTGCACTGCTGGAATGACTGGTGTGCAGTCTAGAAGGTTGCTAGAAAGGGCTGTAAATTATGTCATGTGTGGTTCATCAATTATATAGATAAAACTGTAAAGGAGAGTGGTTTGTCAGAAAAGATAAGAAAAGAGGGACTGAACCTAGATATATATTCTGTGCTGATGATCTGGTCGTTTTTAGAAGGGAGAGGAGTCACTTGTAGAAGCCACTTAATAAATTTAATGACTATTGGAAGAGACAGGATAAAAAAGAGCAAGGATAAAGTGTTAAGCATGCACGCAACTGCAAAATCAGTGTCACTTTTCTTTGAGTTTGCTAATGACTTGAGGTGCTGTCTGGAAATAAAGCACAGCTTGGATTTCCTGGCATTTCTCCTCTTCCCTTACCCACATGTTCGTTTTGCCCTGTGCCCCTTTGCAGCGGGGAGATGTGGGGCAGAGCCTCAGCTCCTCACAGGCAGCAGCAAAGAAAGTGGACAACAAATCCCCCCTCATAACTGTTGTCCCACTGGCATTTTTCTGGAGCAGAAGACAAAATGACTTCCTATATGTCAATGACAGAAAGTCCTCTGAGCTGTATTAGGGAAGGACCCTGTGCAGGGGACAGTGACAGGGGTAGTTTTTCTTCACTGAGTTGTTGTATGGCTTTTGGTGAGGTCCTTTAAGAAAAGAATAAAGGAAACCTTACCAAAATAAAAGGGGGGGAAAGGGAAGGCTGAAAGGTGCAGTTGTCTTTTTGTTTTAATTAGCTACCTATCAGTCATTTGATGGTCTCATTCCTAACTGTAATACGCAGCGCATGGATGGAATTGGAGGGGTGTTTCATCAGGGACCTTAGCACTGAAATGAAGCAGTGTCCTTCCAAAACCAGGCTTAATAACAGCTGTTATCTGTGCACAGTGTTTGTGGCTTTATTTGCCAAAAGATGGCAATATTCAAATACATAAGGTTTTCCAAAGGGTGGAAAAATAGAGGTTGTCACAGTACAATGACCACCGCCACCTCTGCTCTGCCCTGGCCAGAGGACACTGTCATCATCCAGGGCTGAATTACATTTGCTGTCACCTCTTGATGATTATTTATAGACCTCTTGAAGCCAAACACTTCACTGCTCCTGGTGGGTCACTGCTTTCTAGACCAGATGTCAGTGTGTTGTGCCACCTCTGAAGCATCTGGGGTGACTTTAGGGCAGAGACACCACGCTGCTCCCTGAGGCCATCCAACAAGCAAAGCCTCACAGAAGGATTCAATGGGCAGTTTTCCATTAACAGCAAATGTGTTAGAGAAAATTCACTTTAGCTACAAATCTGCATGACTCTGCTGAAATTATATCAAGTTGCATCCTCAGCCAATTTGGGCCATTATTTGATTTCATGAATTGTATCAAGACAGTATTATTTTTACTATTAAACCAGAGTATCTCCCTTTTCTGTACCTTGCTGCTGACAGAAGGCTCTCACACTGCAAAGTTTACCTTTCATTTGTTCCGGTGTAATATCCCATTAGGTCTGCTGAGAAATACCATGGTTCTTATGCAACGTCAACACCTACTTCCATTTACTCTTTCTCTTCAGAAAGCACAGCATGAATCCCAGATGCTGCAGCATGCTGGTGTCCTTGACCCATTGGAGTGCCGAGAGAAAGTAATTAAAGGGAACAAATTGATGTGGATTTAAGGCTGGTGAAATGGGCAGCTTTGGTTTTCTTTTTCCCTGTGGCAGTGGTGAAGTTCACCAGACAAAGTGAGGTTGAAGGGTTTCCAGCTGGGTCACAGGCTCTGTATTGGAACTTCCTGAAGGCCAAAAGTCTGGATAATGTCAGGACTGCTTAGTTTGGTTTTCCAAATTTACTCTTTATAGTTTGCATCAAACAGACCTCAGAGATTTCTTCTGTTACTAAATAAGTTTCTCTCCTGGGTGAAGAGATCGGAAAGGTTAAATAGGAAGATCTCATCTAACATTTTTATCTAGGATAAAACACTAGAATCTACCACCAATTTGTTCTCATCTCTACCTGCTCTCTCCAGATAAAAATCTACTGTATTTTTTGTGGAATATATCCAAGCCATGAGATGCATCTCAGAGACTTGAATAATTCAAGTACTGATGCACGCCACAGCTCGTATTTCCACGATATAATAACACAGACGTTATGCTGTTAGTTTTAAATGATTTATTCCCATGTGTTAATAAAACAATGATTCTGAAAGGCTCTTCCAGTCTCCTGGACAACTGGAGTACTCCACCAAGTTTTCACAGTACCATTGGCAAGTAAATCCAATGCAAACACATGCTTTTGGGGTTTCTTTACAAAGATACTATTGCTTGAAGGGTTTCTTAACCAGTAAAACTGATGACTGGTGCCAGATAACTTCCAAAAGCTGCAAGACCCATAGGTTCAGCTAGAATCAATATTTCTGCAAGGTATTTTGGGCTTTATCTTCCTTTATTTTGTTTTTGGCTGAATAAATAAATAAATAGGGCAGGAGCTCAACGTCAACCAGCTCTGCTGGACTTTGAAATGACTGTGTATCCATTTACTGTATGGGACCTGAGGAGTCTTATTAGACCCAGAAAACACATTCATTTCCCTGAAGCCCTTCCAAGGGTTAGTTGAGATATCTGGAAAAGATCTAATAAGTTTTCCTTATTTTACACACTTCATTGGATTTATGCTCTTCAGATTTCTTTCTAACTAATGAGGGGGTCCTTTTGACTTCTGTTGATGTGGCTTGATGGGCACTCATGGATGGACGGGCTTGGGGCAGCTGCTGGTGAGGAGGCCATCAGGGGTAAGAGCAGTGGTAAGAGGTAAACCTGCTTGATAAAAGGGGAGCTGCAAAGGTATGAGGGTACCAGTGATCTCAGTGGCTTATACTGGAACTAAAATCCGTTGTAGGAGTTGTTCAGTGGGGGAAAAGAAGGGTAGCTGTGATTTTGTCTTCAGCCGGAGCAGTTGGTTAGAGAACTATGGTATGCCATGCTAGGATGCTTGGGAAGCAAAGCAGGGGGAGTGATTTCTGGAGACAGGGGAATTAAGGTGAGTCCTGAGGGTTTTATATAGTGAGAGGCTGCATGAATCAAATGATCCCTGAGAGCTGCCAAGCACACTGAACAAAAGAAATAGGTGTGCGGTCAGAGATGCTGGAAGCCAAGGGCTGGGGTTGCAGCTGCAAAGCAGCCTGCTTCGTCTGTGGGCTATAGGAGGAGCAGATGATGCTGTGCTAATTCATCTCTGCCGTGCCATGGTGGTGACAGGAGCAATGTGGTGAGTCTCACTGTGAGGAGTGGAGGAGCTACCTGTTATAGCTGAATGATAGGTGCTCAAACTGATATAATACTAATCAAAGGGGGCTTTTAAGTTTTGGAGCATAAAGTAGTTAGTATGTAGGCACTTGAATAAGCCACATTATGTACCTTCCCTATGTTAACTTTCAATGTTGGTGTTTAAGGAGGGTGGCCTGTGTAACTTACTTCAAAGTCAATCTGTAAGTCAGCGAGGCAATTCAGAGCAGATCCCAGGAGTCTTTTCCACTTGGCCTAAGCAATGTCATCTCCAGCCCATCCGGGACTTGTTCTAAATGAAGTGTGAGAAATGTTATATTTATATCATATAATTTATGTTTTCAATATGATTTAAAAGCTGAAACGTTTCTTCCACTGAAGTCTGGGCTTGAGAAGTCCCTTGAGCACGTAAGCAGTTAACTCTGAACGAAATGTATGTCGTGAAGAAGTACTGAATTGCGTCAATGCAGTCCCCAGGTCGCTGGATTTCTCCTGGTTCAACCAAAGTAGCACAGCGTGTGTTTGTAGAGTTTTCTCCAGTTCATTTGTTCATTAGTTTATTTTGGATTGGAGCCCACAGAAATCCCAGGAGAATGAGAACTTGGATTGTACAGCCCTTTAGATTGGGTTTCTGTTCTTTTTAGGGCAGGTAAAATGAAGCCATTAGTCACACACCTTAAGACACATCAGTAAATGTAATATTTAATATGCTCATCTTCCTATGCACTTGTATTGAATAGTGTGTGCACTTAAAGACCCTCATAAAACTGGGGGAGATGGGAGTTGTTTTATGCCAGTAAGGCATAGTAAACCACAAGTGCTTTGGAGTGAAAGCCCAAAAAGACTGCAGATGTAGCACAAGGTGCTTATATCACTGGAGGACCTGTAGCCATCAACCCAAACTGCAGTTTGTTCTGTATTCCCCAGAGATGCTGTATTGAGTGAGTAGTTTCCATTTCATAAGAGTCACTGATTTTCCACCACCTTTGGCCAGGGCTGCTGGCCTGGCTGGTGAGGCTTCAATGCTGGATGATGCAGCTTTTGGGTTACCCCCTCGTGTACTCATGGTGTTGGCTGGGAGGTGCAGGATTTGTCCTTCAGCTGGTTAACACTGTATAAAATGTTGTTTCAGACATATATATACACTCCTTTATATATATTTTTATATATTTACATATAAAGAAGTATATATACATATGTACTTCTTTAAATACAGCCTATTTAAAGAAGTGCTCATCTATAAAGCACCATCACATGTACAGACACACATTTATCTACCTCTTCTTTCTTTTTATCTGGCTCTGTATTTCCAAGTCACCATCTGAGTGGTCCAAGGATGTCTGTTTTAGAGATGTGTATAAATGGACATTTGAAAGCCAGATGGGATTTTCATCTCCTCCTTGCACTTGATGCTACTTTCTTTTTAGTCTCTCTCCTCAAATAGTAACAGATATACTAGAAAGAGAAGACACCCGCTCATCCTGACCCCCTGTAACCTGCCTGGATGTACCCCCAGTGCTGTAGGGAATATAAGCATGTGAGGAGCCAAAACCTGCACAGACTATGGTTATTTCCACAGGGCAGTGCTGCATTTCAGCCAGCCCTAATAAGGGTCTGGACCCCAGTGTGTGGGATGTCACTGCTGCTTCTCCTGTCACTAGACAACTCAGCAGAGCTCTGATTTAATATAAGTTCTCTTTGTTGTCCTCACAAAGAATGAGAAATAACTGCAGGTTATTGAAAGAAAAGCTTCTTGGGTTTAATGTTAAAGGAGGAAGCCTTTACATCCGATTCTCTTGCATCACATTGGAAAAGTCTGAAGTCAAGGCTTTATTTTCCCAGCATTGGAAGCTTATGAAGGCTGCGCCTCTTTTCTCTAACTTCTTACTTTCCTACTTGCATCCCTGACACTGAAATGTTAAGTAAAGGAACCATTAAATTTGCATGCTGGGGCCCTGGCTGGGGTTTGTGGCATTTTGGTAGTACCTGAGTAAACTGCCCTGGGGGTTCACAGGTTGCTGATGGAACAAGTGATCAAAGGATCTGACAGACAAAGCTTCATGAATTTTACAGGATGTTCTTGTGGCCAAGGACAGACCTGATAAAAATAGGAAGGACGTTGTAGTCGAGGCCTGGGAGATGAACAGAGAATCACAGCTCCAATGAGCACCACAATTCCTTCTTTCTGTCTTCTATACAGGGTTTTGGGTGTGTTTAGGTCAAAGCTTTTGCACATGTGAACCTCAAAATAATGATTTACATACATGCAATTTGTTGAATTGAAAAGACCTCCAAAGAACGGACATTTTTAAGTACGGGTTTTGGCCACTGTGGTTGTTGGGAATAGCTCTGAATCCAGTAAATATTTATTGAAGCCTCTGAATCACAAAAATAAACAACCCAGAACTGAATATTTTAAGGCAGTCTTATGGGTTTTGATGCAGTCTTGTGATTTCTGGAAGGAGATGGGGGGAGCTGATGCAGAATGTGTTCACTCCTGATGCTCTCAGTACTGACAGAGACAACATTTTCTCCTGGGCAGTAACACTTGTCATGGGTGGGAGCTCAGATCCAGGCTCTCTGCTTGTGTCTGGCTGAGCTGCTCACAGGCAGGTTCAGAAAGACCCTTTCCCAGTGCTGAGATAGGTTTCCATGCAGTGAGATTTGGGACATCCACAGGCTGGGACCCAAAATTGAGGAATTCTTCATTTAGCTGCCAATGTACTGGACACTCGCTGAGATCTCCACAACTATATCCATGTGGATCCCCATAGTATAGAAAATAACCCACCTGACCTCTGCAATACCTGTTACTCTATTGGGAAAGGAAAACTTGTTTGGCAAGTGTGTGTAAAGATTAATTCTTTCAAAGGCATTAAACCTGCTTTCTCTGCCTAGGTTGGTTGATGCTTCACACCAAGGTGAACTGTGCTTAGGTGGCAGTGTTGAGGCAAGGGGGAAGCTGTATTCCCTTTTCTACTAGTGAGAAAACTGATACCAAGAAAGGGAAACCCACTTTCCTGGGTGGATATGTATTAGTATTAAGTGTTTGAGGGGTTTATTTTGTCTTGAGGCTCTTATTTTTCAGTGTCACTCTTACTCCTTCAGTAACTCTTCTTGCATGTTCAACCCTGCAGCCGTATTTTCCATATGCTAATGAAATTTGTGCTGTTTGTTACAGTTCCCTAATCAAACTTTAAAACATCTGTGTATTTAATGAGTGGTACTGGCAGTCTTAACTATTCAGTGTGGCTGGATGATGAAAACATTTAATTTTCTCAGTAAGATATATACAAGTCAAAGCATCGCTTCAGAATGGTGCAATTAAATCTAAGTGGTCTATGGTTTAACCAGACAATAAAAAACTTGGTTTACTTCTTGAATGTACATCTTCAATGGAGAAAGTTGAAGCGACCAAAAACTAATCACAGCTGAGGAACTGGCTTTAGAACTCGTGACCAGCCTTGTGCAGAGAGCTTTTCACTATGGCAGATGATGAGCAGATGCAGATTTAAGGCAAGTAGAGGGTCTGGTACTTGTGACCATTTACCTGTTTCTTTTGTGCCATTTCAGGCTCAGTCCAGTTATCCCATAATTTCACCTGTTTCTATGGTAATGTTTTAACATCAGCGTGGGGCAGTCAGTCATGTTTGTCTCACCTGAGCAGTAACGTTTCCCATGTAAGCTGATCAGTTTAGCTGAAATACCAGCTTTCTGTAGTTGCTTTTTTTACTTTTCCTGTATCAGGACACAATTATGTATCTTAGTTATCATTTTTTCCTGCTTCATGCAGCCTGTACACTTTCAGCAGGCACCAGTTTACAACCTGACACATACTTTTTGAACTCAAGATGCTCCGGATGGCCCTGACCTGGCATCGCAGCTGTAGGGGCTGGGGTCCGGTACCTGATCTGGCCTGCTACCTTATTCTGGCCACGAGATCCAGAGCTATAAAAGATGAGATTCTCTAATAGTGGAATTCCTGAGAAATCCCAGGGAGACAGAAGGGAGAAAAAATGAAAATAGAGGAGAGGAGCAGTTTGGGAAAGCGTTAAGGGAAAGAGCAGGATGAACACTTTTTGCTTGGATTTTCTATCTCCTGAAGCACACTGCAGGCTTCACAAGTTCATGAAACTGTGGTTTAAAATATAATCTCTTCAGGCAAGAGCAGTAGATGGAGGGGGGTTTCTCTGTGCCTGTAAATCAGGCTGGTGGCAGGAGCAGCGATGGGAGCCAGCAGGTCCTCAAGAGACCAGATCAGTTGGGTAGGAGATGAATTTCCCTTTGGAGCCTAACTTCAAACACCAAGGGGCGTATTCAAAGGTAGAGATTGCATCTACGCTCTTAACTGAGATTTGTACCTTTGAAAACGTCCTTCCTAAATTTCAGTGCAATCTCCCTGCTCCTGGTAGATCATGAGACACTTTATAGTCTCATTTTGTGCTTACCCCCAGGTAAACATGGGGGAGAAACACCTTTCATTTCTGGAGATTAGTGTGAAATGAGGGCTTATAACCAGGATCACCTACAGACAGAGTGGAAAGGATTTCATTAAAAATAACAGGCCATCATCATCAGCTGCTGAGGGACATGCATGGACTGAACAGGTCAATGTGGCATCCAGGTCCCACCCCATCTGCAGCATCTCTGACCCACCAGCACCTGGAAGGATGGATGACTCTGGGAAATTTATGGCAGATGAATCTTATTGGGAAGAACAAATACTAGCTGACAAAATTTGGGATATATGAGCTTATTCAATCTAAATCTGAGTTTGTCTATTACTTAGATGAAACAAACTCCTATTTAAATGGAATAAATCATTAAACATGCATTTAAACATTATTGAAGTATAATTGCTATATTTAGGGATATTTTTTCCTTTTCTTTCCAAGTTGAAACACCAGAGAAAATGTAAAGAATTTATGTAACAGCTATATGGAAACATAGCAAAGAGGTTTCAGTCCCCAAACAGGCAAAGTTCCAGGTCAAAGATGCTAAACCAGACTCAAAGTGATTACTATTACACAGCAAATATGTAGGTTTCCCTCTCAGAGAGTGAATATAGATGGTGATATTTGACATGGATTTATCTGTAATTTGCAATGATTCTGTCATATGGTTGGACCTAATGATGTTAAGAGTTTTTTCCAATGTGAAAGTTTCTGTATAAACCCCAGAATATGAGACAAAAAGCAGATCAATTTCTGAAGAGAAAACTTATTATAACTTGGAGACCTCCAAATTGAAAGAAAAAAGAAAGGAGGGGGGAAAAAAGTCCAAACTCACAGCCCCAAACCCACACTTCTGTATCCAGAATGATGCTGTTCCCTCTGCAGTTGATACAGGTCAGCACTGCTGCCACCAGGAGTTAATGCCAGATTTGAAGGACTGTCCTGACTCTAGAAGATGGACGGTTACTGCAGAACATCGATGGGGTTTAAATCAGGGAAGCTGTATTTGCAAGGGAATCTGTCTTAACAGCCAGCATCAAGTAACATATGGTCTTGGAGCTGTCGATAAGAAGCATCCGTGTTCCCTTTGGGGAATACTCTGAGAAGCTACTAATTGTTAATGAGGAGAAGTGGTTGGTCTTCTGATTAAAGTGATTAAAGTAATCTTAAAGTAATAGAAAAATGGCCCATTTGATATGAGTCCTTCAGACTTTGTCCCACTTCTGCGATTATTATAAGAGCAACTGACAGGGGGTTTGGTGCTTTATGGATGGCAGCACTTGCTGTGATACAGGAGGTCTTGGTTTGAGCACTATAATCACTGGGCAACAGTGTCAATATTCCCCCCTTTTCTGCTTCTATTCCTCCTTCTCCTGCTTGTTGTCATTATAATGTAAATTAAGAAACATTTCCAAGATCTTGAAATAAGTTTATGAAATGAATCTTTGTTTTCCAGCCAGTGTTAACCAAAGGCCCAGGTTAGGCTGTGTTTCTGTAGTTTCCTTTGAGGCTGATTTCAGTTGTCTCTAAGGCAACTTGCTGCTGTGGCAAAGACCCCTCAAAGTTCTGGATGGTTCCACCATTTACTCCATTTACTCTTGTTGGAAGACCAGAGAGTTTGAAAGGCTTTAGCAGTTTTATCTGATCCTTCTGCTGTTGAATTATTGCCCTTGATTTACAAACATTTGCCATAGACCCTCACTAAGAACAGGAGATGCTTCTTGGATTTTCTCCAGAGACTTTACTCACTAGAAATACTTGAGGTTTCAGGTGAATAGCTCTGCGTTTTCTTTTCTATCTTCCTCTAAGTTTCCTCCTTATGTGCAGTTTTGCCATTATCCAAGTTAGTGTCAGCTGCTGACACTGATTTTCCCAGGTTTAAGAAGACAGAAAGGAGCTTCCATCTCCTTTCCCGGTCCTACCCTTTTGATGCACAATTTAGCAGACCTAAAACTGGAAGGCATTTCTCAGAAGTATGATAGAAAACGTGGAAGAAGGGAGCTGCTGAACCTTCTGGTTCCCTCCAGCTGGGGAGTGACAGTTTCAACAGTGAATTTAATCTGTGTTTAATCCAGTCTTCCTAAGCTAAATATTTCTTTTGCTGTTTAGAGAGAAAAATATGTCATTTTCTCTCACTCTTTTTGGCAGAGAATATATCATCTGCAGATGAAGCCCTTTGTGTTTCAAAAGGCCTCCATCATCTATTACTGTAGCATTTTACTACTTTCTTCTGCAGCCACCTCTTCTCTCCCTCTTCCTTGTGTCAATATCTGATTGGAAAAAGCTGCTTCAACAGGCCTGCGATAAACTTGCTCCTGGATGGCACATATAAAGCTCTATAAATCATTATATTTCTCTAATTCTGGTGTTTGTCCACAGCTTAAGGAAGTTAATTGTCTTTCACAACGTTATAAACTATTAATTTCCCTAGGGAAGTAAGCTTATGTCTGCAGAATCACTTCAGCTTCCATTGAACTCTCTTGGAATCTTGAATCTGGGTGCTCCCTATACCCAGGAGCAATGATGATGCATACTTTTTCAATTGTCACGTTTTCCTTTTGCAAAGCCTATTAAACTATTTTTGGTTTATTGTTTCCTTTGGGAGGTTTTTTGTCCTTTCATTTTGTTTTGGGGTTTTTTCATTGTGTGTTTCTGTTGTTTGTTTTATTCTCTCTTTTCTTCTTTCCCTTTTCTTTCCCATCTCTGTTGGACGGAAAAAGAAGGAGATGAAATCTTTTCTCGGGGTTCTCCAGCACATTGCAGTTGCTGGTCTGTTTTCAGCTTGGGTATTCACTGGGTTTTCTAGCTTTCCTGTTCAGATCCAATACATAGAAAAAATGGCTGACCATATAATATGGAAATCGCGATAGTCAATCCATGGCAAGCAGTAGTGCTGATGGTGTTCTGTGCCATATAGGCCAGCGGTTGGGTGGTATTCAGAGTGCTCCCAGGTAGCCACACAAAGGGAGCTGTGGGAATGATGCTGGCTTATTCAACAGTGGATTCTTTAGTCAGATTTGTCTCTTCTCTCCTGCCCCTTGCTGCTGTGTTGTACAAATGATACTGAGGGAGCAGTAATACTACCTTCTGGTCATGATAGGTTAGGTTTTCTCCTAAAAGGTGAAGGAAAAACCTCCATAGCAGTTGCTAGATCTATTACAGGTCTAGAATTAGAAGTAAACAGGAACCAGAATAATGTGCTGGTTTATTTGCAGTCAAGCATTTTTTAATTAGAGAAAAAATAAATCCATAATATGATGCTTAGGATTTTGATAGGATTTGCTCATGTGTAATCTGCTCTCCACCTACAAATAGCTACATCTCATATTGAACTTTTCCTCGTACAATGCACAAGCGAAAATGACCCCCATATTTACCACAGCTAGCTGAACGATCTGTGTGTTCATGGCTTTAATATGTTCTGACCTCAACCTGCAGCCTGGGGTTTGTTATTTAGAGGCATGTCAGTACAGTGACATTTAGATTTGCCTTGCTTTGGTCACTGTTTGCTCTTTATTGATCAAACCTGCTGTACTGTGGATAGGTTAGTCTCCTAAGCTATATATTGCATTATTACTAGTGATAAGAGAGCATTCGTTGGTGCTATTACTGATATACATCTTTAGCCCATTAAAATGCAAATGTTAAGGTGTGCAGCAGATAGAAATCTCTGCACTTTAAAGCACGGCAAGGGCTGGCTAATTATGACTCCAACTATTTTTCAGATAACTGGGCACTAAGTCATTATAAAACTCGTAATGTGAATCCTTTTCTTTCCCTTGTCCCCTGACTATTGAGCTGCAGATAATCTCATAAGGCAGACTCTTGTTTCCAGAATTAGTGTCCGAGAGTTTATTCATTACTGCAAATAGAGCTACAAAAATCAACCCACACTGCCTATTATTTGCCTATATGAATATATGCAGCCCAAAGATGTGTAATTTATGACAAGACATAAGGGGTTTTTTATTGTGTAGATATTAGATGCCTCTTGTGTTTGCAGGAATGATTTTTGGGGTAGCCATGTTTCTGGTATATTCTACCTCAAGGCTCAGCAAGAACCTGGAGATATATAACACTAAATATGACTTTGAGATAGATGTGATTTGCTGTCCTTTGAGGACAGACTCCCTTGGATGTTGCCTCAAACCCGTTCATATACCAGCATCCCATGGTCTCTCATGCTGCAGAACTCTTTGGGATATTCCTGCTCTGAGCACCCAGATGAGTTATTACACCAGTGTCTGCAAACAGATCAGTCAGAAACTGCCAGGATCGTTTGTGCAATAACGTTTATGTATGGTAGAGCCTGAACGTCAGTTTCTGTACTTGCTGGTCAAAGCATATTATAGATTTAATTCCATCTGAATTTACTTTCCTACTGAAGTGTCTCTTGATCTGGTTGGTCTGGTGTTTTTATAGTCATTCCTCTTTGAACACGGATGGCCCTATTGTGTTGCAGTCTACAGGATGAATGCAGTTGCTGTGATTAAAGATAGAGGAAAAATCCGGTCTTCTACTTTGCAACTTGTGATCTTCTGATTTAATATGACATTTACGATGATCGCTTTTCTCTTGTTCCCAGGTTCCAGCTTTTTGGCCAAGAGATTAACTGGGTACGCATTAAGCCCGAAATAAGCTGTCCGCAATATGGCAGAGTGGCTTTGTAACAAAGCAGGTCCCAATACTTGTTCCAAACTGAAGAGGAAACTTTTTTCTCTGAGCTAAAGTTTAGTTAGCTCTCCCCATGTCAATTTTCCTTTGACTCTATTTGAAGAGTCTGCCTCCAGCTGGTGTTTGAGACACAACCAACATTATTGAGAGATCAGCAGCTACATTAAAGGCAGAACAGAGCAGTTCCAATGCAGCAAGTTAAATAGGAAAGTCTGTGTCAGGAGCTTTAATTACAGAAATGACACTGTATGGGTACATTGAGGTACTTTGTGTTACTTGTATGCAGCGCTAGAGAAAGGGAAATCAGATGACCTCTGAGTAGCGTGCTATCAGGGAAAGGTTGATAAATGGCACTTCTTGTTCTAGCTCTTACTGAATCTGGGGTACAGAGGGATGCAGTCTTGAACCCCTCTTCATTGGGGACTGGGTAGCACCCATCATCAGTGTGGGTTTGGGATCCCTTCCAACAGCATTAGCCTCCGCCACTGGGATGTGGTGGGAGCTGGAAGGCAGCAGGCGAATGTTCCTCAGCCACAAACTGTCTGAACTCCTCTCATAAAGGCAAATTCAGTTCCACAGTCCTGGGAAAGGGCTCTTGAGCTCACTGGAGGGAGAGCTGCAGGGAGGAAGGAGAGTTTCTCTGTTTAAAAAAAATATGTTCTGGTTTTGAGGCATTTTCTAATGTAATTGGACAAGAACAGGTCCCTCAGCGGCTGCTGCTGGAGAACATACAAGCAGAGAACTAACCACTTTTATGCAAGATCCCCTCTATGTGCATAGCTGCTGGCTCGCCTGCAGGGCTGTGTGTCCCAGCCTTCCAGGGTGCCTTATGCAAGTTGTAAGTTCTCTATCAAATAATGGAGGAGATGTCTGGATGGTGAGGGGGAATAAATGCTTTTGTAGATTATAAAATAGAGGCAGGAGAAAAAGAAACATCCAGACCTCAGCTCTGTTTATGCATGGATGGGTTGCTGTTTCCCAGTTTGCACTTGGCTATTCCCTACAGCCGCTGCCTGCAGAAGTGCAAGGGCTGATACCAGTTCATGATCTCTCCCTCAACTAGTTCTGGGAGAATCTGACTTTCAGGTTTGAAGTGCCTGGTTTGAAGCCTGGTTTCCGAGGCAAGCCTTTGGCACGGATTCATTCTGGGGTACGGGTGGCATTTCTCTTTGTGTTAAGTTATAGTGGAAGGGAGAGAGGATAATGCAGCCAAAATTGGCTTTTTCTGCCCCTGGCCACTTCAGATCAATGAGAAGATCTATGGAAACCCTCAGCCTGCAGAAAATAAAGAGAAACAAAGGGGGAAAAAAGAAAACTCTTCTCCTGAGTGATGGTTTAAAGCCCTCTGACAGCCCTGGAAATGGAATTTCACTTTCTCCTCCCCGAGTCCAGCCTGGACTGTTTACTCTTATCTGTGGACTTGTCTTCACTAGTTTTTCACCTTGAGTTAATTGATTGATCGCTACAAGGTAGTTAGTTAACACGATTGCAAACCTGTCTGAGTGCTCCCCAAACATTTGTTGCAGTGCTGTTACCCTGAGCCATGTCCCTGTATTAACGCTGGGGACATATTTGAAGAGAAAAACCTGTAGCATCTTTCTGTGTCTCTGTCAGTATAATGTCCACAAATGGCTTTTGGATATCACAAATGTTAGGACCAAATCTACAGCAGGGAAAGTAAAGGTGACCTTTCCTAATAGATAAAGTCTTTGTAATTTAAGTAGCTAAGGTGAACTTTAGCAGGATGCAAGTGACATGTTAAAATGCTGATTCCCACAGTGGAGATTGAAAGTATACAGCAACTGTGTACAGCACAGGCAACCGACTGTAGGAGAGCATCTTTGAATTAAACCCATAAGTTTAACTATGTCTTAGCAGAAAGCAATTACCCAGGCTGAAATTTGACCCAGCCATTCAGGATTAATACGCCATCATTCCTGGAGAAAAAGCCTTTGGATATTTAGATTTCATAAGCAGATAGAGGACTGGGTTTATATCTCAAAAGCAAGAGACATATAGTAAATAGCAATAGCTCTAGCAGTTGGCTTATTACAGAAAACTATTAAGATGTCATCCTTTGTATGGCTAGTGCCCCAATTCCCATCACCTCTCTGGCAGTTTAGAGCTCGACTGTAGATGTGGTTAACACCTTTGCCCATACAGCTATGATGTTTGCATGCATAATATAAAGCATCTTGCCCACAGACTGTTTTATTTCTCTGACATAATTTGTTGTGCCTGTATAAGAGTATATATTTCTATTCAATCTTTTACATATAAATGAGTTTTATTGAATATATGTTGCCATTGTCCATTCTCCACACCATATTTTAGCTCTGCAACTTCAGTGAGTTTATGATTCCTCTTTGGTTCTATTGCGGTAACAAGTTTGTTTATTGCTTTTTAAATCTCCTGCACTGACACTGTGTAAAATTAAGGCCATGGTTAAATTCTTTATAGTTTCAGAGTGTTTTTAAGATTTCACATTTCCATAACCTTGGATGATCAGAGTCACAAATCAAACCCGGGGTGTTGTGGCGAGCTGGGGCTGAGCTCATGGCAAGGCACTGCAATTTGCTGGCAAAGTCACTGCAGAGCTTTTGATGCTGCCTGAGCAAAGGCAACGCACTGCTCAGCTTTAGTGAGAAGGATTGAAATACTCCATAAGCATTTGCATGTGGTTTTGTTGTGTCTTCTTCTGTTTTACAAGTCTGTGTAAATTCAAGCTGGGAACGAGTGGAGGAGTGTGCCTGGCTCTTTCTTCCTCTTGGACAACAGAGGATGTTTGTGTATATATGAAACATTAAGACCAATGCAGCCTGGATTTGAACAGGCTCGTCAGCTACTATTATTGACAGAAACTAATTACACAGCCATTCTCAGGGCTAATGCATGCACAAATAGAGTAACTACAACAAGAGACATCTGCAAACATTCAGAACAAAATGAGAAGCCACAGGTCCTAATCCTCCTCTTCCTAAAGTCAACAGGAGTTTTGTCTCTCAGAGCAATAGGCTGTGTATGTTGTGGTACATCATAACCCAGCATTGGCTCTCAAAGCTGTCTGCAGGGAAGGAGCAGAACTGGAAATGCAATGGGGTTACTCTGTTCTCTAGCTGGTAGAACTCATGCTGGAACTGATGTAAACTGGGGTGGAATGGGGTTGGGCAGAGCCCTCGCTTGCTGTTGGGATCAATCCAATATCACACTGGGAGCAAGGTCAGGTCTTATTTGGAGAAGCATTGCCCTAGTTTCAGGTGTCCTATGCTTAACAGGTTTCATAGACCACTTCCAGGATCTTTGTATCATCAAGTTTGAATAGAAAGTTAATTAAAATGTGATTTATCACTGATTTTCTAATGCAGAAAGGGTTTTCTCTTAAATAATGCCATAGGGACTAAAATTGTACTTGTCTGTGCAAGCACGTGAAATTGGGGCTACTTTGCAGCTTATGAAAAGATCTTTGTGGCTATTTGGCTCTTTCGTTTGTGCACTGTTCCAAGTGTAGAAAAGCTCTTCCCTGTTACAGGTGGTTATTGAACTCCTCTTGCTTAGTATAACCTTTTCTTCAAAGTATTGCATTAAGGGGTCGAGAGAGAGCATCAGTTAAAAATGAATTGCAGCCCCTGCATTCCCAGGTCATTCAGTGTATTAAGGAAATAGAGTAATTTCCATGGGAGTGAAATGGCACCTAAATACCTGTTGGAACTGATGGCAGGACTCCCACAGCCTCGATCGGTGCGAGAGTCTGACCATAATTCAGTCACTGCTAAATAAGCACTGCTGTTTCAGAGGAGGTTACTGGGGTTAGGTTATTACAAGCACAGTAATAGGGAGGAATTCAGGGGAAGAGGACAAGTTTCAGGGTGAGATGAAATAGCAGAAAGAGTCAGTCCTCCTCCCTCAGATGGGAATGAAGGAGCAACACAGGGGCTAGGACCCAATTCCCAACTGCTGTGATCTGCCCAAGAGGGGAAAACAAATTAACTCCAGCAACAAGGTGAGGGCAGATTTCTTCCTCAGCCTCCCCAGAGCAGAGGGGAAGCAGGAGCTGTGCTGCAGCGTGCCAGCAAGGCAGGCTTGCATCTGCTCCCTGGGTTGAATGCTAATTTTCCCGAAGCAATCTAGGGAGTTCTTCTGGATGCTGAGCTTGGTTTTGTTTTTTATGCGCCTTAGCTTCAAAAATGAGGGCACTACATTATACAGTTAAAGGTTGGATTCAGGTCTTTTTAAATGAACTTTGCTTCATTTTAAGCTTTTTATGTGTTTTTAACTGGAAAATACAGATGCTGGTCTGTTCTTCTATCACTCTCTTTGCTCTGCTATCTGCATTTCTTCCAGTAGCTCTTTGTGTCGTGGCTAACATCTGACACATGTTTCATTCTTCCTATCATGCAGTACTTCAAAACCCCAACAGTAAATTCTTTGCATAATGTATGGGATGCTTTCCTTGGAGTAAAATTGTGCTGTGCTTCAGGGAACAGCCTCTGCCTGCTGCTCAGTGATACAGCCCTGCTCGCAAACCCGATCTGTGGCTCCCTGATGAAGTGTTTCATGTCTATAAATGCGGCGATGTTTTATGTGGTCCACGCTCAGCCTATGATCTCGACTGCTCCCCAGCTGCTCTTTTTGGTGTCTTTCCTAGAGATAAAGGTGTGACTGAAGCCCTTGCAGACAGATCCCAGTGAGCTGTGAGTTTGCTCAGCTTGGCTCGTAGTGACTGCAGGGAGTGCCAACTGGGAAATCTCCCCAAGGGAATCTGCTGGGAATATAATCAGGTGGCAAGTCCAGGATGAGCTGCTACAGTCAGCCTAGTCTAACTAAGTAAGATATCTTCAGTGAGTGTAGCCACAGTTTTGGCCTTGATATAGGGATGCAGTGAGTGTGCAGCTTTGTGTAGGGGAGGCGGTTGTGGGGCTGCAGCAGCATCCCAGGGATTTCTGCACTGTGGCTGCATTAGACAAGGAGAATGACATTGAAATTAGTCATACAGAGGCTACAGTTGCTAGGAGGATACTTACTTGCAGTGTGGATGTAACCATATTTTGGAGCTGGCAAATGATGTTAAGTCAAATACTCCAGGGGTCAGGCCTAATTAAGATGTTGGTATCGGATTCTGAGCTAATTATGTGCGGAAGGTGAGCTCTGCATCATTACATACAAGTTGTTGCACACAAAGGTAATGCACACTGATTTGTGTAGTGGAAGGAGGCATGATCCATAATGCACACGTTGCGCTGAAATCAAAGCAACCACCCAGCCTGAGTGCAGCAGCAAAGAGCAAAGGGGCCGAGGCAGCCTCAGTCACTTAGAGTCGCAAAAGCTAATTGAGTAGTGACTTAGTTTTGAGGAAGAAGTGGAGGATGTTCCACGAGGGAAGAATGAGGTCAAATTCTCTGGATGCCTCATGTAAATAATTCACTCTGCTGTGACTGTGCAGCCTCTGAGTGCTGTCGGCTTCTGCATTGCACTGGCACCGCTCCCAGCGCTGGGAAGATGGCAGAGTGTTGACATGCTCTATAAGGTACCCATCCAACAGTCCTTCCTCCAGCTTACAGCAGCTATTTATGTTTTGAGGATGTTGCTGCTGTTCTATAAATGCACCAAATATCTGATAAACCACAACATAAGGTTTCTGAGAACCACAGAATGGTTTGGGTTGGAAGGGACCTTCGAAGCTCATCCAGTTCAACCGCCTGCAATGAGCAGGGACATCTTCAACTAGATCAGGTTGCTCAGAGCCACATCCAGCCTGGCCTTGAATATCTCCAGGGATGGGGCATCCACCCCCTCTATGGGCAACCTGTGCCAATGTTTTGCCACCCTCATTGTAAGAAATCTCTTCCTCACATACAGCCTGAATCCCCCTCTTTAGTTTAAAGCCATCACCCTTCATCCTGTCACTAAGGTCATGCTAAAATGTCTCTCCCAGTCTTATAGGTTCCTTTTTAAAACTGAAAGGATGCGATAAGGTCTCCCTGAAGTCTTCTCCAGGCTGAACAGCCCCAGTTCCTCAGGCTTTAATTTCTGTTC
Organism: Coracopsis vasa; assembly: GCA_026283785.1. Classification (NCBI taxonomy): domain Eukaryota; kingdom Metazoa; phylum Chordata; class Aves; order Psittaciformes; family Psittacidae; genus Coracopsis; species Coracopsis vasa. The sequence continues at coordinate 3,346 of JANHGB010010192.1, read as the reverse complement.
TTGCTCCTACAGACACCAGCAGCCACTTCCACTGAACTGATGAGTAGGTCTCAACTGACACTGCTGAAGCCAGAGCACAGAAAGCCAGGATAAAAGTTATAAGTATCTTAAAGCGTGTAAGAGGTTGTTACAGAAATGATGGGTATAACCCTCACGTCAAGAGGTAACAGGCTTATACTGAAGGAGAACCAGGTTGATAATTAGGGAACAGCTTTTCTACTGCTAAAAACAGGAAAAGGTGGGAATGGTCTTTAAAAGAAGACATAACCCTTTCCATGCAATACTTCTTAAAAAGCTTCAAAACCAGGTTAGGCAAACATCTGGAACTGTAACTCTGTGACAGCCATGGAAACAGTCCTGCTACTGCAGCTCCTTTTCCTGTCCTGTCGATTTACTTGCTCCATCCTTAGAAGCCCCATGTCCTTAAACAGATTCCTCATAGGTCATCTTTGTAGGTAAATAGCAATGATTTAAGAAGGGCAGGTTTGTATGGGTCTTGCCTGCAGGCTGTGGTATGGAAGGATAACTGCCACTTTAGGGGAGACTTCTCAAATCCTAATGACATTTCATTTAAGCCAACAAATTTTTCCTCAAACCGGGCAAACTTTGGAATTACTGAATAACTTACATGAACTCTTTGTGCTTCAGCAATTCCTGATAGAGAAGAGAGCTGGGTACAAATGGAGAGCAGGACACTGTGTCCTGATTTCACAAAGGCAGCCCATGTCACTTAGTGCACTGTCCCTGTTGGTTTACATCAGGGCATTAAAATGACCCAATTTTCTCCCACTTTGCTGTTATCCTCCATTACTTTATAGGTATTGGTGATGTTTAAAGTCATCCTTCTTTGCAGAATGTCAACCGCTAAGGTGTCACGGCTGATGGTGGAAATTGCTGATAGAGGAAAGGACTAAGTGATGCAGATTTCTGCAGGTAGCCTGCTTTGCTCACATCCATGCAGGGATGCCCTGGGCTCACTGTTTTCCAGGCACGAATGGTGCATGAACAGGCAGCTGGCTTAGGGAGGTGTCACCTGAAATAAAGTTGTGGGTAACAACAGAGGTTGTCATCATTGTATCTCTGGCCCTCATCCAAGACAGGAAAAAAACCCTGATACTGGCACTGCATAATAAATGTAATATAATCAGAACCTATTATAATCTAGTTCTGCTTGAAATTCAAATGGTTTGGGCTGGAGTTCATTTTATATGTGCCTCTAAGTAAAGTTAATGTGTTCCCTTGTTCCCCTTCCCCCTTAGTCTATACTGTAACTTAATGAATAACAGGCTTAATCACTCCGGTATCAAGATAGCCTTTTTACAGCCATGCAAATGTTCTTCGGTATATAATTTGTACATGCTCCACTCATCTATTATCATTGTTCTTTCTAAATGAGAAAATGCAAATGTTACACCAAGGGCCCCATCTTCATAGCTTACCGAATATAATTCCTGACAGCAACATGAAGCTGTTTAGCATAATTTCCCTGTTAATAAACTGCCAATTACAGTAATTCAGTTCTTAGCTTCCAAAGACCAAAAGGTGTGTGACGATTTCCAGTGCCCTCCCCACTAATGTCTCCGTTTCTTATTTTGCTATGTCTGAGAGAACAGGAAAATGGGGAGGACTCAGTTGTTTAAAGATAACAGTAATGCAGTTTCCTTATCCACATTCAGAAGCTTGTCTCATCTGAGAAGCAAAATGCAGTTGTGTGGGTACACACCCCCCCTTGCACAGGCACGTTCTTAGGTGTAAACCACCAAGAACAGCATCAGAGGTATCTATAACACACACAAATGTGAGCCAGCTTGAAAAACTACCAAATTAAACATGGTAAAAGCTCATAGAAACACCTGCTAGCAATGAAAAACTTCCTTCTCCTCCCAGGAACTTCTGTTTGTTGTTTAGATGCTTCCCAAACTCAGATGGTTCCCAGCACTTTAACGAAGGCAGTGGGAAATACTGCAAGAGAGGCGGGGAAAGGGAATGTTTCACAAATGTTTATAGTGCTGGAGAAGATTCGGGAGTATTATGTTTAAAGCAATTACATTTCGAGCAGCTCTTCATGTACAGAGTTTCCTGTTCAGATCTTGTCTCAACCTTTCTTATTAAAGGGAATTTGCATGAGAGCAGAATCCTTGTTCCTTAAAGAGTTTTTCTGATCTTCCCACATGTTTCCCGCTCCCTGTTCCATCTGCTCCCAAAATCATCATTCTCCATGAGATAACTGAGCAATTTCTGAGGCAAAGCAAGCTGACGTTGTAAGTTGAGGAGTAAGCAGTAGATGGGATGTCAGGAATTAAAAGTCCTACTTTCCATGCAGGTATCTCAGTGAGTAAATGTAGGAAACAAATGATTTTTAGGCTGGGGAGAAGCTGAAGAGAATAAACTAGCTCGATGGAGCCTTTCAGGTGGTTTGGATGCTGCCTTTTTCTCCTCCTATCAGGAAGGAGCTCAAGAACTTGTCCTGTGTTTTCTCATCTATTATTTCTCTCCAGAATATACCCCCAGCTTCTGTGAATGAATGGGGCAGATTTTGTCCTGGGTAATTACAGCTCAGTCTTTAAAAACAAGCAGAAAAAAGCAAGTGAGATTCCATCCTTCCCCCAGCTCCATGCAAAGCTTCGCAAGCGTTAAGAAACTCAGCTGAGCCTCCCGTTGCCTGCTGGAGGACAGAGACAGGCTGCAAGTGATTAGACCCCCACTGTAATATTCATTACACATTCCAGAGCCAGGTTTGGCAGGGAAACTTCCATTAGCTGTAGTAATACTTGAGCTAAAGCCTGCTCTGGCTTCTCAAAACACCTACAGTGGGCTGTTTCAAAGGACTTAGAGTTGGTGCCACCAGTCTTGGTAATGAAAATGAATTGACTCCTGCAGTAGCACAGTTAGGTCAGTGTGAAGCAGTTACTTTAATCCCACCTCCTTGCAAGCTGGGCTTAGAGCACAAAAGCACATGTGGTGCCATCACCATGTCTTATTCACCCAATTGCCTCTCAGTGCTAGTGATGCATTACCCAGACCTCCAGCACATGAACCCAAGCATCCTCTCACATAATAGCTTGCTTTTGGTAGCCAGCAGTGCAGCTTGCTTGCCCGGCTGACTTGGTACAGCGTAGGCAAAGAGTCCCTTTCATCCAGAGGCTGTGACCAGACCTGGGATCCTGCAGCACCATGAGCACCATGATTAACATTCAGGACAACCCTGGGTGAGCCAATCACTACAGCAAGGTTCTTTGTACAGCTTTGAGGAAAAAAACCCACTTTTTTGGCTTTAACCTGCCAGAGGGGAGACTGAGATGAGCTCTTAGGCAGAAGCTCTTCCCTGTGAGGGTGCTGAGGCGCT
>JANHGB010010190.1:0-10658 GCA_026283785.1 Coracopsis vasa | reverse complement strand
AGAACTGTACACAGTGCTGCAAGTGGGGTCTCATGAGAGCAGAGTAGAGGGGCAGGATCACCTCCTTTGACCTGCTGGTCACACTGCTGGCGATGCAGCCCAGGATACGGTTGGCTTTCTGGGCTGCGAAGTCACACTAAAGCAGCTCATGTTCAGTTTCTCATCAACCAGCACCCCCAAGTCCTTGTCCGAAGGGCTGCTCTGAATCACTTGCTGGAAATTTTGGGTCCATCATCATTACTGTCCTTGCGAACAAGGAGAAGACACAGAGGTGAGAAATTCACACTTAATGGAAAACAGCCACGTGGAAAGATGCCAGTTTGCAGTAGTACTTGCAGTAGGTCAGGTTAAAAACCTTGAGGAAATAATTTAGGCTATTAGCTCAGATAGGCTGGGCATTTTCCAAATCAAAGCTTCAGTCATAGATGTTATGTTACTTTGATCATGATATATTACTTACTGGAGCAGACTAATGAAAAAGGATCTTGAAGGTCATTGAGGGAGTAAAAATCCAAGAACACAAAAAGGGTACAGAAACTTTTTATGAATAATAGCACTAAAGGCACTGGCTTGGCATGTTACAAATGCCAAAAATACAGCAGAAAAGCAACACTGTTCTCACATGAAAAAATGCCCCCTGAAACAAAGTAAGCATAGATTTGTTTGTGTCAACTACAAAACTTGGTGCTCATTCTAGATATTTTTTCTCACTTCCCCAAGAGACTGCAACTAGATACTATTATATACAGGCATTTGTTCAAATCTGGAGTTTTGCTAGATGTTATATACTTGATATTGGAAGCTATTTACATGCATATATAATTCAGGAAATTTTCAGTGAAGTTTTCACCAATGGACTGGGAGTAATATAAATGGAAAAAAAAGAAGTCAGTTTCCTTTAGGTACCTACAGAATAGGAGCAATGAAACCTGTTTTATCACCCTGGTTTATCACCTATAGAACTAGGAAGTTTATAATCTTAGAAACTCATCACTAAAACTCATCACTGCCCAAAGAAGTGGTAAATGCTCCATCCCTGCAGGTGTTCAAGGCCAGGCTGGACGCAGTCTTGGGCAACATGGTCTAGTGGAATGTGTCCCTGCCCCATGGCAGGGGGTTGGAACTAGATGATCTTAAGGCCCTTTCCAACCTAAACCAGTCTGTGATTCTATGATTCTATGATAAAAATCTCAGGATTTTTGGAAGTAAGACAATTCAGGAGGGACAAAAATAAAAAATCGTTATGAATTTTGTATGGAAGACACTAAGCAACAACATACGTACTAGATACAAAGAGCTAGTTCAGTAAACCACAGGCTACTGAAAACTGGAAGGCTGAATTTTTTCATTGTTCCTTCTGTATTTTTTCTGTGTTCTCGTGCCCTTTCCTAGCTACTTACTGCTGGCTGCTTTCAGAGAAAGGACAGATGGGGGTGATGAGGACAAACTTAACAGGGCCCGTAGTGATAGGACAAGGAGTAATGGTTTTAAACTAAGGAATGGTGGATTCAGACTAGATATTTATATATAAGTGGGAAGAAATTTTTTACAATGAGGGTGCTGAGGCGTTGGCACAGGTTGCCCAGAGAAGCTGTGGCTGCCCCATCCCCGGCAGTGTTCAAGGCCAGATTGGACGGGGGTTGGAGCAATCTGGTCTAGCGGAAGGTGCTCCTGCCTGTGGCAAGGGATTGGAACTGGATGAGGTTTAAGGTCCCTTCTAACCCAAACCAGTCTGGGATTCTATGAAAATGGCTAGATAGTTCTTCATTGTATATTCTTTCTGTCCTGATATGGAATTTCCTGGGCAATGGATGCCAAAGATAACAAAAAGCTTTGGTATTGTATGTTTCCCCATTGACTTTTGGAGATTCTCTTTCTGGACAGACCCATAATGAAAAGACATTATCCAGTCTCTGGAGGTCAGGCAAGAAATGGATCAAAGTTGACTGTTTTGCTGAGAATTTGTTAATGAGGCAAGAGCCACAAAAAGCAATGGCAGACATACAGTAAGCATATTTTACATATATATATATTAATTGTTTTACTAATTCTTGAAATAATAATACAAACCTTTCAAAGGAGCTGCACAAATCTAAGTAGCAGCTGAAGGATAACTGGATGTCATTACATCATTACCTAGTTTATTCAATAGGATTACATAAACATTTGTTACACAAATTATATCTATTAAATATTAAGTTTGACAGAGAAGAGAGAATGTGGTTAGGCTCTACAACACAAAAGTAAAGCAGGGACTCTTAATGTAAGAATTGCATAAGAGGCATCCCCTTACAGCTACTGTATTCCCAGTGCCTTCCAGGTGCCCAGGCTAAGGAGCAGGCCAGGATCTCCCTGACCACACCATTGCTCGTGACTCAGACTGTTGGTGCCTGCACTGCAGAAGGGCATTCTGAACTCACTTAGGCAACACACCATCTCTGCAGACTGTCTAGTTTGACTGTCAGTCACATGCCATTGTTGCGAGGTCAGGGCGTGACACTGAAGTGTCTCTGACTGCAGCAGCCCATGCAGATTGAGTTGTAGTTCAAAGTCTTTCTTACCAGCCCCTGCCCTGAAGAGCCTGAAACTTGTCCCCTGCCCTCCAAATGCAGGCATAGAGGGGCAGACGAAGAGCAGCACCTATTTCTATAATTGTGACAGTTCTGACCGTTTGCTTGGAGTTCCTGAAATATTCGTTGTTTTGAGCCCCTTCTGTGATCAGACTTCTTTCCAGCGGACACAAATTTAATGTAAAACTAGCAAGAATAAAACGAGGATTTTTGACAAGGTGTCATCAGAAAGGTTTTCCCAAACACACAGGGAGGCTGTTAGAGCTTTTCCTGTATAATTCCTAATATGACAGGGACTAAAGTTGAACCCTTGGTCGTTCATTTTAAATTTAAACCTTCCTGGGTCACTATGCTAAAACTACTCAGGGTAATTTTTAATTAAGAACTCAAGAAGGAATCAATGCAATTTAATTGGAACACCCAGGTTGTAGAATTAAGCATCAATTCTGAGGGGTGGAATGCATTGCACTATACTCTGGTGAACATTGTGGATGCCACATTGCAGATGAGGCAAAGAAGTTATAGCAATGACTATATGCCAGACTGAACTGAGTTACAGCACATCAGGTAGTTTGGAACATAAATCCAGTTCTCTAACCACTGCTGTTCTGTATTCTCTCCGTTATTATTGCTCTATGAAGTTTAGTTAGAAGTAAGAGACCTAAATATTTCAATGCATAATATTACCATAGTGGTTATGTGAGATACCCATATATTTGTCTTTTGCCTCAGGGCATAAACTTCAACTGTATGAATTATCCTTTTCCATGGAACAGGTTTAATTTTTGCACAGCAGTTTCCATCTGATAATACCTGTTCCAGGGGTACCTGTCCTCTGACTGATGCAGTGAAATTCTTTTCTCACTGTCATCCTCGGGAGACAATGATATAACAGCTATAGCCTCTCTCCTTTGCAGGAACTTGAGAAACATACTGTACTCTAGGACAAGAGGGAACAGCTTTAGCCTGGCAGAGGGGAGACTGAGATGAGATCTTAGGCAGCAGTTCTTCCCTGTGAAGGTGGTGAGGTGCTGGCACAAGTTGCCCAGAGAAACTGTGGCTGCCCCATCCCTGGCAGTGTTCAAGGCCACGGTGGACAGGGCTTGGAGCAACCTGCTCTAATGAAAGGTAAATATCAGTATATTTAATGCACTGGCCTGTCAAGAGTACAGCTGAAGGTGAAAAGATGGTTTAGACTTAGAGATAAATGAGACTGTGACCCTTCTTCCAAAAAGAAGTTCAGTTTTTGCTTCAGTAGTAAGGAGCTTGTTCTATGACTGCCTGTCTAACAGGAATGGGACTATGAATGTATTTTTTATTTCCAATTCTTCCCACACATAATACAGAGCAATTTCCAGATGGAAATCATCTTTCACATAACAGGCATAGAGATTAAATATCACAGTAAGGAGGCAATTTTGCTGGCTAGGCTGCTGACCTAAGTTAAATATTTCTCTATAATTTCATAGTTATAGGGAAATCAAATAAAAAATAATAGGCTCAATAGTCTTCCAGAATATTACATTCTTTCTTCAGCCCAGACTAATGTTGAAAACATATGGGAGATTCCCAGTTAAAATTCAGCAAATCCAACTTGAGTATCAAAATGACTCAGGAATAATGTAGTATTTGAGAGGCATTGAGTCTTACTCCTGTGCAGTATTATGCATAAGAGTGAAGAAAGGATTAATGTTTTATAATAAAGTAATTGCAAAATGATATAAAATCAGAAAGACTATTATGAAAGCCATCAACAGGTTAGATTTTCTTATAAGTAATTTTTTGTAGCTTCAAGGTACTGGTTTTCCTTTTTGTTATCTTTGCCACAACAAGAAGAAAAGTAAGCAAAATGAGACTCAGCTTTTACTGAAAAAAAATAGATCTGGGACCTTCCAAGAGCAAAGAGATTCCCAAGAAACAGATTTTTATGGAATTGTGAAACATGATATTCATGTAATCTCATTTATGCCAAACTCACTTTCATCTAAGTCAAATCCCTTGATTTGAGATTTGTTGTATGCATTCAGTCAGTGATAACACTGTTACAGTGACTGAAAGATTTCATAGCGTATTCTTCAAATGTCTGTTTACTCTAGAAAACAGCAAATATAGTTTGAAGTTTAGAAACTTACAGATGCTTTGCGCCATTTATTTAATAAAACAAATTCTTTTAGCCTCTGCTTTTCATAAAACGTTAGAGATTCTGAATGTGTCACATACATCAAAATAAATAGGTAGTTCAGAAACACACAGCACTGTGATGCTGTGGATGAGGGCAGGTTGTCAGGTACAAAAAACAAGTACAACATGCCCTCAGGGAAGGTCCATGAGAAACTTGTTATGTGCCCAGATGTGTCCGATTTTCACCTCTGCCAATGGGCTGATTGATATATTTATTATGCCCCAGGTGCTAAACTGCATTGTCTAAGAAATATAGAATCATAGAATCAACTAGGTTGGATAAGACCATTAAGATGTGTACATACACACACTTGGGGTGCCTCTTTCAGTAACAATATGGATTATTACCTGCCATTGAAATAATTGGATCTTGAATGCAGCAATGTCCGAAATGTGTAAGCATGAAAACACATATATTAACAGAAGCAATGCCTCTCTCTATACCCAATTCTTGTGCAGTCCTCCACATTTTGCTTGATAAAAACTGTAGAGTCCTGCAGATAGTGCTGGGAAAATAGAGGCAGAGTTCAAACAGTTTAGTTGGAGAATTTGGGGCAGGTTTGGGGGATAAATCTTTGCAAATGAAGACCTAACTGTAGAATGATGTCAGCTAGCTATTAATACTGTGATATGAATCGTATCCTCTCCTAAGTGTGCCATTCATCAGTGTTCACATACCAGAATGAAATACTGCAATGCATTGGCTTTGATAGCCAGACTTTGTGGCCTACCTAGTGCCAAAATCTGTATTAGTTTTTCTTCTTAAGTTTGCCATATTTACAAAATACTTTGAAAAGCTGAATAAGAAAAGCCTTCTGACTGCTTAGTAATTTGTTCCTCTAAGAAAAGAGACCAGGTCTACTGTTTCTTATTTGCAGTGATAGAGCTCCAACAAATGGGAAGAAGAAACAATGTCAGCTCAATGTCTGTTACAGAGAAATGTAAATGGAAACTCTTTTCTACTGCTGCCACCCCTACAGGCAAATGCCAGTGACATAGATGTCAGGTCAGGCAGTCACTGATAATATTGATCACATTGTGTGTTCGAAGAGTGAAAAAGAAAGGTTTCACCTATTGAAACATGCTGAGTTAGGTAAAGCACTGTAGAATTATGAATAGTACACCTCTAACCTTTCTTATCCTCTAATATTGTTTAATTCTAAACGGATCTGTTTAGATCTGTTTAACAGATCTTTGAACAGGGGGTTTAATTATACCTAAAAATTAACATTGTAGGACTGTATGAGTATTATTGTAGGAATTCAGCAAAGACAATGAAAAGAGCAGTTGGACAGCACAGTAGAGATCTTGATACTTTGTATTACCTATACAAAGTGGGGCCTTGGCAGTGCTGGGGGAATGGTTGGACTTGATGATCTTAAAGGTCTTTTCCAGCCTGGTTGATTCTGTGATTCTGTGATTTATTGCAAAAATTATGTTTGAACCAACTAAAGGTGTTACTAATGTGCTCAAAGAATCTGTTAGGCATGGATCAAACCCTGGCAACACCATCGATACATCTTGAAACATTAATAAGACTTCTGCATGTAGTTGTTACCAGTGTTCTATTTCTGTACCTGTTTCCAAACTCCATCACTGAATCTGCATTGTAGCATCTGAGAGGTACTTACAGTCTGTGACCCCCTAATAAGTTAAATGAATAGAAGCTGATGCTAAAGAATATTCCCTGTTCTTTTCAAGGCTAGATAACTGCCTGGGAATTACAGATTAGGACTCTGGGATGGAACCTATTCTGATTCAGTTTGTTGAGGGACAAAAAAAGCCAGTACAGCTGTGGCAGATATGTGTAGAGCATAAAGGAAGTTTTTCATGCAGGAACCCCTTAAATTTCATGTGGATTTCAGCACTTTGACTTTTAAAGTCTTTACTGAAGCAACTTTGTATTAACTTAGTTATAGACTCAGTTCGTTCTCTCATTTGTTACCAGTAGACCACTCATATGTAAATCTGTTGTTTATTTATAGAGCAGGTTGGAAGATGTCATTTCTATTTCATAGGAAATTCCAGCAGTCCCATTTTTTTCTAATTCAGTGTCAGGACCAAAATCCAACATTTCAGAAATATTTGTAGTAAAATTGAAATTGTTCAATCATATCACTTCATTACTTTGTTGAAACATTTTAAGAGCAGATAAGGGCAATGTATAATTTAACATCATGTATTATATAAATTATAAGAGTAAGATATTTTAATATATTAAAAATCTAAATGAATAATATCTACACCATGAAGTTAAAACTAAGCTCTGCATATTACTCACAAATTTTTAAAACAATTTTAGTGCAGTAAACCAGAATGAAATCTCAAAAGGTTATCTTCTGATTTCTGATTCAAAAAAATGTCAAGATCTTTTTTTTCTGAAAATTTTTTGTATTTAATAAAATGACATTTTCAAAGACAACTAGCTTGTTTATTTTAATCAGTTCTTATATAATTTGACTCAATTATACTCTTGAAAAAGCAAGATGCTTCAAAATCTGGAAATGTTCCACTAGATGAGATCTTAGGCAGAAGCTCTTCCCTGTGAGGGTGGTGAGGCATTGGCACAGGTTGCCCAGAGAAACTGTGGCTGCCACATCCCTGGCAGTGTTCAAGGCCAGGTTGGAAGTGGCTTGGAGCAACCTGGTCTTGTGGAAGGTGTCCCTGGCCATAGCAGGGGGTTGGAACTTGGTGAGCTTTAAGGTCCCTTCCAACCCAAACCAGTCTGGGCTTCTATGATACATTTCTGGACAGTAGCTTGAAAGACTATGGTATCCTAGTTTCAAAAGCCATGCAGAAGGTACGTGATGATAATGTGCAATATGGAACACATATTCAGCCCTCTCACCTTTCAGTTATGTACCTGCAGCTGCATGGTGCACATCTAAGGTGCACACATACAAACAGTGTAGCCAGATAACAAACTAGAAGAAATGCATTGTTTTTTCAACCTCAGATAAGTACTTGGTACTGTCAACAGAGACTGTAACTGCAGGTAAACAAGTGTTCTACTGAATATTCAATTTATCCTACAACATGTCACTAAAAACAACAAAGTTGTTTTTTTTTTTTTTTTTGCTATGAATAATACAGATTACTCTTTCAGAATTTCATCCATTCAGCATTGCTGTCAGAGGTATGGAAGGCAAAATACCCTGTAATATCATATGTCACCTTAACACCCTCCACAGCTTTCTCTTTAGGCTTCAGTGGTTAGAGTGAAGATAGTGAACTGGCATTAACTAGCTTGAGTGCTTTACTGCCAGCTTTCATCCCAGACAAGCTTGTCCAGAGGCAGCCTGGATCTCTCGCTGTATACACAGCACAGAACATAATAATTCATCCTTTTTGAAGAAACTATTTTGGAGCAACTTGTAATCAACAACTAATCAAAGGTCCCTGGAGCAAAGGGGCTCACATTAACCAGACAATAGTCACATGAGATTGGGTGAGAAATGGGATTTTCATGTTTTTACCTTCCTTACCTCTTTGTTGAGTGATAGCACTAGGATGACCAAGGCACAATGCCTTTGTGCACCTCGATTCCTACTGCTATATAGTAGCACATCTCCTTAGCAACGCAGGCTACTGAAAGCACATCAGATTTGTCCTCTGCTTACTAAAATTGCTTACTATAAAATACTGACTTGAGTTCAAGGTCACAGGTTCCTCTAAAAGCATTCAATTGTCTGTGCCTGGCATATCTGAAGTTTGAGCAGGAATGACAGGTTGGACCTTGAACACTTCTCAGTGATGGTAAAGTTCATATGTGCAGATGGAACTGTCTTAGAAATCAGTGTAAAGCTGCTATTGAACTCAGGAACAAATGGCCATCACAAATCTCACTTTTTCCTGCCCAAAAGCAGGGATTAATTCTTTGATTTGTCTTCTCTAATGTCCTATGTCTCTAATGTCTAATGTTTGATTTGTCTTCTCTAATCTTATCCAATAGACATATTATAGAAAAGCAATGCACCATTCAAAATAAGACATTCCAAGCTTCCGTCTACAGAAGGAGGGCAAGGGGACAAGCTGCATACTGCAAAGGGCAGTTTATCTGCTAATGCTCCTAATTTATTAGCACACGTAATAGAGGCCACTTCTGAGGCAGTGGGATCCACATGAACTTTTCCACACTTCTCAGGCCCCTCAGGGGTACTCTTGGGTTGGGTAGAAAGAAGTAGAAGGCTCAAGACAAAGTACAAGTGTGGAAAAAAGGCTTCGGAGAGAAAAATAATGCACCAGTGAACAGTTAATCAGAAAGATAGATTGTCAGCAGAGCACTCTGCACGCTCTGTAACTGCATACAGCTCTTTGCTCTGTGCTTAAAAATAACAGCTCTTCTGACAACATAAATTCCATTACAGAATTTTAGTTATTTAGAAGATGATTAGATTGTAGTAATTTAGTCTAGTTTTATTGCAATGTTTTTTCCTAAGGGACCCTAAAAGTTTGTTACTGTTTCTCATAAAACACTTTTACTCCTAATAATCAATATTGATTTTACTGTATCACATCATTATTGCTTAGATTTATTTTCTCATTTTGTGTGGGATTTAGATATTAATATCATTTAAAGGAAATGAGATAGAGTGCTCTGCTTTAAAATTTCACATTAAAAATAATTAGCTTTTCCTCTCATTTCCAGATAATACAGAAGTGTTTACAGTGGACTAGTTTTTATTACATTTCTCCTGTTCTTCTGAGTTGAAGAGTTTAAATAAGGGATAACAGGGCTTTTCTTTCATTAACAATAAAGCTTCCCCTTACCTCAGTGGGAACCTTACTGAGGTGAGAATTAGGCTTCTCACAAATTTGGAGAGATACACAGTTCATTTCCAGTGTGTTATCAAGTGTTAATATCAATCAGTTAAATAATTCAGGCAATAAAGCTTTGACCAAAACCATTTTCTTGGTGAGAACCCTTACGCATTCTATTCCATTCCATTCCATTCCATTCCATTCCATTCCATTCCATTCCATATAATTAAATTGGTTTTCTTTGTTTGGCCTAAATGTTTGCTAACTCAGTTCTGTCGTATAGCTCCCACTTATATTTAGCTGCCGCAGTTAGGTTCTAGAAAAGACTGCACAAGAAACCCTTACAGCAGAGTCTTTTTGCAGGCTTTTTCTGTTCTGTGTTCTGCAGGTATATATTTTACATATCAGAAATGTGATGGCAAAGAAAAATTTACATTTTTCAAAAAGAAATTCAGTCTTTTATTTTCCATGTGTTGCAGGGCAAGTCATTTTTCCACAGAAGCACGTTTCTTTTTAAAAACAAGAATTAAAGGAAATTTAGTGCCCTATCCTCTGTAAGTACCTAATCTGATCCATATTTACTGCACAGACATCAAAAAGTGATGAGATTGAAAGAAGTAGAGATTTATTTCTGTCTTGAAAGAAGTGGTGTGCGCATCAGTGTGGCTTGTCTTTGAGGTTTGTTTAAAGCTATATACTAGCAGAAGATGAACTTACTTCCATGTTGTGGATGGCTGTATATACCAGCCAAAATCCAGTGGTGCAATCCTCTTCACACTTTTATTTTACATATTTTATTTTACACATTTTTTTTTACTACCTCCAAAGCATCTCCAAAATAAATTATAACTATGTCAGATTTATACAATGCCTTCATATGGATTTCCAAAGCACTTGCAAACTATACATCTAGAAATTGCTGTAACAAGCATTAGAAAACAGCCATTTCAGGTGTATTATACGGACAATATTAAATGATGAACACAGATGTCAAGTCAAGACAAGGAGTGCAATATAAGACGAACTCTTTTCACACTGCATAAAGCAGTGGGGTCTAGATCTGAGGTGGGGCCCCTGAAGTACTCTTACAATAATAATAAATAGCAACAATATTATAGCATCCTCTTTTAGAATTGTAAGATGAGA
>JANHGB010010189.1:0-14030 GCA_026283785.1 Coracopsis vasa | reverse complement strand
GTGATCCTTGAATATCAACCAGCAGTCTTGGGCCCCCCTGCCCTCTAGGGCTATATCCCATGGAACCTTACTAAGCACGTTCCTGAAGAGGCCAAAGTCTGCCCTCTTGAAGTCCAGGGCAGTGAGCTTGCTGCACACTCTTCTCACTGTCCTGGGGATCTCGAATTCAATATCTTCTCTTGATCAGAGGAATATTTACTTCTAATAGCTGAGATAGTGGTCCAAACAGGTGGAGAGCAAGGTACATCCTCTTTGAATTGCTGGAACTCCTGGGACAGTTTCTCCATAGCAGAGATGCAGGCCCGTCAGAAAAGATGAGAGAATTTTTTTGTATTGACAGAGTTGGTCAGCCAATGCATTCACTGCTTGTCCCTCTCCATCTTTCCAGGTCATTACTGGCAATGAGTTTGCATACGACAATAGAGCGCTCCCCCATACAAACTTCCACCACATGGGTTGCATGGAATGGACTTCATCTGCACCTTTGGTTAGGAGCATATTGTCTAGGTAATTATAAATCACCTTTAGCATAGCTAATTTCCTTAGGTACTGGATGTCTCTCTCCATGATGGTCCATTTGCTTGAGTAGCATGTAACAGCTTCCTTGAAGCAGTACTCTCCCTTCATACCAGACAGGAGCACCCTCAGAGGCTGGGGACTTGTGCCCTTTTTCCAATTACTTTGTCAATGACCTCTTTCTTAGAAAGCGATCCCAGCTGCTTGGCTTCCCTGCCCTCTAATTCCAGGCTACTGGCTCCATCACCCCAGTACTGGAGCAGCCAGGTGACAGTGTGCTTGTCTGGACCACAGTTCAAATCTCTTTGCATATCTTACAGGTCATGCAGGGATACTGATCAAGTGGTTACCACCTCATTTATGAGTTCTGTCTCTTCCTCCTCCTCTTTTTCTGATGGCTCCACTTAGAGTATTCTGCCTCATCCACTTCTTCCTCCTTCTTCTTTTTAGTAGAAATTTCTTCGTTTGCTAAATGAGCTGACTTTTGCATCCAGTATTTCTTTTTAAATACAGTGGTGACTAGGAAGAAAATTAACTCTATACCAGCAAAAATCAGGACACTGTCAGACCTTTTATTGAATGCGTCTATTTCAGCCGTTAATGTTTTTCTTGAGAATATCAGATTAGCTGGTAGTAAAGGGACAACATCCATGCAATACTGCTACCAGACAATTCAGTCTCTCAAAGAAATAAACAGAAAAGATGTAGACAGTCAAAAAGATGCAATAGTATCAAATCTGTAGAAGTGGGAATGGCTGTGAATAAAGTGACAATCTCTCTATAATTGTCATGTTCTAAATTTGGTAGTGTGAGTGGGAGAAAGCTACTGACAAATCTTACCATCCTTGAAAATATAGGATTATATAATGCAGGCACTTTTGCCCCTGAAGCCCATTTGTTCAGAATTTATCACAAATCTGAAAGAAAAAAGGCTCTGCAGTGATTGCAAAAGCTAGTACATCTGGAAGGGCAAAGCAAGGGAAGGAAAAGAAAGGTGAAAGAAAAGAGATAATGCGAGGGTGAGTATCTCCATTCCCCAGATTTACTTTCTGGTTTTGGCATACAGAATTGTGTTCTTCAATTCCAATATACACCAAAGTGCTCAACTTGACAATTGACAAAACTTGTCACTCGACAGTGACACTTGACAAATCATTCCCCTGACAAATACAAATTATTCTGCACAAACACTTTATAAAGTTGGAAAAGAAAAATGAGGGGAGGGATGAAGGAAAGGGGAAAAAAAAAAAGAAAAAAGGAAAGCTATAAGAGGATTTTTAGGCAGCATTTTTTGTTAAGATCTCTAAACTTTAAAGCCATCTTTTGAACAGTGGTAGCTGTAAGAGACAGTTCCCTCAGAGTGACAAACAGCCATAGGCTGCAGGGATTAATAATTTTTTTGGCCCTGCATTAGAGATAATTGCTTATTTTCCCCATAGTAACCAGAAGAAAAAGGGAGATTTAAGAACAAGCTACTTGCCTGAGGCAAAGTACCTTCTACTTTTTAGGTTGCTTGACTTACTTGTTCAACTAAATGACTCATGGTGGTTTAGAAGAACGCTGCAGTAAAAAGGGCTATGGCATTGATCCGCCAGTAACATCTTTTCTGCCTCCTCCTCCTTTTCCTGCAAAACACGCAGACACTGCACCCTCCTTCATTAAGAGAGCATGTATCTCGACAGCCAATATGTGTGAATCCCCAACAACATAAAAAAGAAATACCCACTGAAGCTAATTCATTCCTTCATAAGGTAAGATGTAATTCTCTGTCATGTTAGTTACTACTTTATCTTAGTTCTAATAATGTTCTCAGGTTGATACGTTACTAATTTCCAAGACACTCACTTTTAACCAGCAAAGTATTTAACAATTAATGCCAGTGAGGCATTAGGTGATCTAATTAATCATTCAAATTCTCATTTATCAGCTTAATTAATGGCTTCTTTTTGAACAACTGGAATACTGTCCAAATACTACAAATATAGATATGCTCATGTAGTTAAACATGATGAAGATCAGCTCATTTATAGTTGCCCTCATCACCACAATACCTAGCCACTATGCAGTCTGACACATATACAGTCACCAGGAGAGCAGCATTAAACTGCTTTCTCCTTCCCTCTGTCATAGCACTGGCACTGCTGCTCCTCACCAGCAGGTAACAGCACAGTGGCTAGGAGAGTGTGAGAGAGCAGCCAATGAGGGAGACATGGGTTCTTTGCTATGCCTGTGGCAGATCAGAACACTGTCTATAACCCCTATGAGGTCCTCTGTGTCAGATGTGTCCCTGGTGCTTCAACTAGTTCTGCTGCAGACACCTGGTCCTAGTAGGTTGCCTCTTTCATGAATCTGTGTCTTGGGTGATGGAAAAGGTAGAAGGCAGAAGTATTACAAGGTACAAGAAGACCACATTAACCCTCAATTTGAGATATTTATCCTTCTGAAGCCATTGTGAGGTCTGAAATTGCTATTAGTCTATCACACATGAAAACTGAGCAATTTTGTGAAGGTAACTTAAGTCACTCTAGCAGGCAAAGGATCCTAGCCAGGGGCTGCATCTGTACTGCCAAAGATCACAACAACCCAGGGAGGTCTAGAAGAGAGTACCTAGAGTCTACTCTGTGTAAACTTTAGGACCTTCTACAGTGCCTTGAGAACATACAAAACATATAGCTCTCGGCTTAGGTCTTTGGGCTATATGCAGTACACCAGTGGCATTATAATTATCTAATAGAAAGAGGGTCAGTTCAAAGCTCTTCAGATAAGGCATAATTTTTACCAAAGTGATAAAAGCGGAATGTTTGTATGAAAACCCCACAACCTGTTCTCTGCCCTGCAAATGGTATGAGAGTTCTCTGTTGGAATGACAGAGAGCTCTAGGCACAGCAGAGATGTGAGAGCTAGGCACCCATACTTTCTGTTGGGAGCTATTCCTAAAACAAACTTTCTCCAGAATCAGATCTTGGCTTGTATCAGAATGAAAAAGCTGGTTCACTTTAAAACAGACTCAAGTGCAAACAACAGACATGAAAATAAAATTACTGTAAATCATGGAATTTAACATGTGGATGCATGTACAATAATGACTATATTGACAAACATTGTTAAAAGAAAAGGCAAAGTATTTTTTCTGAATTTAAGAATGTAATAAAACTGTTTAAGTCACTAGAAGTAATTAACTAGAAGATTAACAACTAATTTCATGAATTGAGGTAGGATATAGGACTCCATTTTTAGCTTGATACGATGCATATATCTAAAAGTTGGCTATTATTTCCTTGCATAAAAGTCATGAAAACAGCCACCAATAGGCTTGAAACTCTACTGTGGAAAACATTGATGAGGGCCAGATCTGATTATGAATGTTTAAAGTATAATGCTGAAATGTTTTGCTGTGGAAACAGGAATTTGTCCATAAGATCATTCAAGACCAACAGTGTAAAACTGGTATAAAACCTTCTGAAATGCATACAGTGTCAACACCAGGCTCTTGGCATCAGCTGCATAACTCTCAAATATATTCTTATCCAGGTGCATCTCTTGTCAATGTAGAGAAAACTGGACAGAGCTTGCCTGCTCATAGAAGCTGCAGCAAAAAACTAGTAGTCTTGATTCTCCTTTTCAAGAAAAATTTTATCCCTTGAAATCAATGTAGGGTGAAATTGGGATTATAGAGGAGCAAACCAGATTCAAGACTAAAAAACAGAAGAAACTTTCATGTTTTGTAATAATTACATATCAGATGAAAAATTTCACAAATATACTTCTGTGTGTGATCAAACCATTATTATAATATATAAGGGGAACATATCTGAAAGCAAACACATATAAAGTCTGAATTATTAACTATTCCTGTATGAAACATAAATCATTTAGTTACTAGCAAGCAATCATTTTCTGTTTCAAAATAAATTGTTAACAACCTCATAAAGCTATCATAACAAATGCTAAATAAATGAAAGCCTGAAAGGAGAAACTGGGGAACTACAGGCCTGTCAGTCTGATCTTGGTGCTGGGGAAGGTTATGGACTGATCATCTTGAGTGCCATCATTAAGCTGATCACCTTAGGCCTGGGAGCAGATAGATCAACCCAGATACCCCTGCAATTTTTGTTAATGTTGATAAAAACATTTTCTTTCTTTTCCAAATAAGATTTCAGAACTTGCACTAGACACAAAATGCAAAGGTTTCACTCCAAAGCAGAAACATTTTTTTTCCTCCAATTCAGTATTTTCTGTGGAGTGGATTCTAATTAGCCCAAGCTGCCTTCAGTCTTTGGCCTCCATAGTACACCCAGATGCCACAGGAGCCTTTCTGTAAGCCATGCTGAGAATTGTCTGTAAACCTGTTCAGTACAGCTCTCACTGATCCTCCTAAGTCTCCTTGAAAGCCACCTTACTGTCAATGCATTCAGTGTTTCATGGCTCCCATGGAATTATTGACATTCTGAAAAGCATCTTTATAAATACTCTAGGTTTATTAACATATTAAATATATAGGGAAAAACAACAAACTCACTAGAAAACACTCATCAAGTCTGTGCTCACATACTGAAAGCCTTATGTAGCCTGGATAGACTTTTCAGTCCTCCTTCAGCTTACTGCCTGCATCAAACTATCTCAGATAATATTACTGTTCCCTCCTTCAGTTGGCTGACATAGGAATAAAAATTTTGTTCCTGTTTCCCCCCTTTAGGTGACTCATTTATTAACCCTAGATCTTAAAATGAGATGCTCAAGTCTCAAGCAGTAAGATCATAAAACCTGATGACTTTTTGACTTCTAACTTGTATGACATGAGATGTGTCAGTATGAAACTTCTCTTTTTTGCAGAGGCTTTCAATTAACATGAATATCAAAATGCAGGCCAATGAAATATGAGGCTGAAACACAACTGTTTCGCTTTTAATCAGATGAGTGAATGAGACATAGCATTGCAAAAATATGGTTAATTAAAATACTCTTTTAAAGAGAAGCAGATAATTCTGAAAAGAATCAAGTTTCTTCTCTTTACAGAAAACCAATTTGATCATATTGCTAGTATTAAAAATACCCCTGACTGATGTTAACGTGTTTACCAACATAGAAGGTGCTAGAGTTGTTTTATTCTATCAAATTACTGTGCTGCTTTTCTGGTTTTCATATTGAAGAACAAAATCATTGGAATGCTCAACTTATATAAAATTAACTACTTGAGCTGACCTGCAGTGTATAACCTTTCATTAGTCAGTAAAATCTTACAGTGATATCTCAAATACCTTAATCTCTTCTTCTCCATACAGCAAAATAGAAACAATATGTGTGCTTATCATAATGTTTCAAAACATTTCTTTAAAAGAGCTAAAGATAGATTTCCCTTTCTTAGGACACAGTTTTATTGTCAACAAAAGAGGAAGCACAAATTTTATAATATATAGATTGAAAAAACTCACCCATATTACAAATGGACCCATTTTGCAACAGAGCAATCAGAAAATCCATAAAATGAATGCATTGCTCCAACTGAAACACAAATATGATCTATAATTGTATATATATACTATAATAATATAACACTATAATGGCCACTGACATGTTTCTCCCACTGACACATTGTAACTAAAAGCTGGCACCATAGGTAGGATTACTAGACTGGAGGATTCAGGTGAAAGAAGGGAGCAATAATCCAATTTACAGAAATCCTAATACAGCAATCAGAAATAAAACCAATGTTTAGCCAAATGATTACTTTTTAAAAACAAATTTATTTTTATGATTCTTAAGACAGTGTTGAATAGGACTGATGGATTATTTCACAGTCTTTTAAACACCATACGTAAGTCAGATTTCCCTGATAGCTCTGTGTCACCTTGGAGATAAGCTGTATGAAGACAGTTAATCTGTGGCAAGATCTGAATTGTCTGATTTTATGATTCAATTATAACTTTTGGCCAGTAATGAATTTAATCTTGAGGCCAGATACTCACAAGTACTTGATTTGCAACTGATTTCAAATAGAGCTCCATGTGTGTGATTTTAGCTAAAATACGTAGGGATACGCATGCAGTTGCTCAGTCAAAATGACATTTCTACTGTTGAATTAATTTATGTTGAACAGAAAGTGACCTCTTTGGAAGGAATCTCCATGAGAAGTTAGAGAAAAGGTGTTGCTGACCTCTTCTCATCTGTGGACAGTTTTGTACAAATAAAAATCAAAACAACTCATAAACTCCTCTCTTGCTTCTCCCTCCAGTAGAAAGTGTTACTGGCTTGTTCCTAAGTATGCACTGATTTAATAGCACACAAGAACTTTAATAGGAAATGTGAGAATGCCAAATATTTGTCAGACCCAGGCAGTATTACATAATTAAGCAGTTTTACTGTATGTTGCTTATGAAGGTCAGTGGTTCCTTTGTATTGCAAAGCACGGCACAAAGAAATCCACCAGTAACAGGAAGAGCATACACACATTCAAAATTGAAGGAAAATCCAGAGGAGCTGTTTAGAATTTGTTAGTATATTCTTTCTGAAAGTATTAAATTTCTGTGGTCTTGATTGCCGAACATCCCTACTTATCAGGCAGAGAATTTCTTAGCATATATTCTGAAATCCAAGGCATTGGTTTCCACCTACTAAACCAGTATATTATCAGGATTCAGAAAAAAAAAAAAAAAAAAAGAAGATAAATCCCTTGAACGCCCTTAAGCAACACTGTTTCTGCATTCTGAAAGCTTTCCATATGTCATGTAATGCTTCTCGAATCATCCACTCATTCCATGGCTGGATTAATAAAGGATTCATGCTTACAAAAATAGGCAAATATGTAAGTAAGCTTCCACATAACAAACAGAGGAGGAACTTCAGAATTTATAATTGAGAGTTTGTACACTTTTCAGGTTTAGCAAGTAACATTACATAAACATCTGGAAGACCTTATGCTTATTATCATGTCCATCTCTATAAAACAAGGTATTTGCTTTGTTTATTGCTAAGAACATAGGGGTAGTGGCATCTGAGTTGCTCATGACAGTCTGCTGGATAATATTTTTTTCATCGAACATAAGCAATGTACACTGAATTTAGTGAGTCATCTTGTGGAATAAGGTACTACGCAAAGAATGTGTAGTTTTTGCTTCAGTTTCAGTTGCACAAGTTCATTTTATTTGTATCCTGGAATTGAAAAACTGTACTTTAGTTACCAGAACTATCCTGCGTAATGTATGAAGGCTACTCAAAAATACAGGCAAGTTTTCCTGCACAGTGAGTTTCCAAACTCCAACTCTCCACTTGTCTAGATACACACATTCATATTTAAATGTCAATCAGTGACTTTATTTTTTTTAAAATTTCATAGATTCCCAGAATCATTTATATTGGAAAAGACCTTTAATATCATTGACTCCAACTCTCCAATTTGTTTATCATGTGGTAGTGTCAGGGGCAGGATACATTATTCTTGTGCTATTCTATGTCTCTCAGGAAATGTTGCTACACTGTAGGGTCAAATTTAGGGTTGTTTGCTTTGGGTTTTTTTCCCTTTTGTTTCCTAAATTCACCTTCTTTATACTGGCACAATATTCTTTCAACTGCCTTTGCCATATAAATGTATAGACTCTTAAGGCTGGATTTGCTTCTGAATTTAGATGTCAAGAACTTAGACATTTACGTCTGGACAGGTCAAGCTACATGCTGATTAGTCAATGGATACACGCTCCTAGGGCAGAGTTATGAAGTCCTGTTCTAGAATTGAAGGTGTGATGCGATGGCTTGCAAGTTCAAACAACTTTTTTCCTAGAGGGCACAAGGATGGTAAATTCAGATATATATATTTCATCAAAGGAATCTTAGGATAAAATTTTGATTAGCATCTATGGTAATCGAGATCATTAACTGGAACTTATAATGCTAAGTCCTCTGGAAATATTTGAAATTTTCATCTGCAGACACTGAAGCTGCACTGACTTCTGAGTGGTCTACATGCTAAAGTCTGTAGGTAACTCAGTGATAACTTTAAAGTCTAAATATTTTCTTTAAGACACCTGGGGTTGGATTTTTTTTGTGTGTGTGCGCTGATTTATAAGGCAATTGGGAACCTAGTTGTTCAAAGTGGTGGATATTTTTTATTCTTTGCAAATTTAAAGTCATGGTATCATGCCTTTTCTTGGCTATCTTTTGAATACTGGAAACCCTCATCAGCTCCAGTGCAAGTTGCTAAGTAATGGAACATTCAAAGCATGCACAAAGAATAATTGTATACACTATTACTCTGAAAAAAATGAAATTCACAAAAAATGTTTATCAATATATTTGCAGAGTTTACTTCAAAAGAAATTGTCATTTTCAGCTTGTGTTACATCAAACAGTGGTGGATAAAGTTAGCAAGAGCAAGTTATTATCAAATAGTTTATTAGATGCAATCAAGTGTACAAGCAGAAGGGGCATCCTGATGAGAAGTCAGAAGTCTTGAGAAATTACTGACATTGTGCATGAAACTGAGGTCATGCCTAGAGAGAGGCTTGGATTAATGATCTGTCACTTTCTGTAAACACACATTTCAAATACCATGAACCATCTACGACTGCATGACAATTACTTTAAATGTTTTTTGGTATTATAGCATTAAATATCAATGAGTTTATAAAAAAAAAAACCTGCTTGTGAAATATGGAATTTTTAACCTAAAGTATATTAGAATGTTAAATCGTTAACTATTACTTACCCTCAGAAAATACATACCAGTAGCTACTAGGAACAAAATCACAGGAGTTATTACATTAATATTTCTTGGTGACTGATTTGTTTATTAAGTCATCAAAATCCAAAGCTGTGGTGCTCACCCTTCAGCTCTCTGCAACAGTCAATGAAGTCAAAGGGAATTTTTTCACTGGCTCAGGAGATGGCCAGTTGAACTTCCTGACCTTCTTAAGATGTGCAGGAACTTCTGGGAAAAAAACTCTCTGAATTGCTCACTGATTACATTTAATTCTCTGCTCTGTTTAAATATTCTCTAGTTGTAGCATTGATATACATAAATTCAGCAGTGTTTTTAAGCAAGATTTAGCTTATGTGTGAATGCTGGATGACAAAACTGTCTCTGAAGTTTTAATCAGCCAGTGTAATCTGTTTTGGCATCTCAGTGAAAATTGACTCAATCTCCAGGAGCCTGTTTTCTTTCCTGTAAATGCAGGACAATAAAAAGTAACTTTCTGACATGGGATGTTGATAGCATGAAGGGCTGGTTTTGATTACAGAAGAGATTTTCTGAAATCATAAACAGCCCATAAGTCTACTCATTAACATGGAAAATACAAGTGACTTTATCTTAGTTCCCCTAAGAATTGTATCTTTTACAAGGTTATTGTTTCAGGTTTCAAAATAAAGAGAATTTTATTGTTTAGAAAGAGTTTAGAAGAAATTCTGAATAAATTCAAGAAGAAAACAATTAATAATTCAACACTATTTCAGCTTAGAAGCCCCAGTGCCTTGGACATTTATAGTCATCACATTGGTCTTCTTGAAGGTGTAAGTAATCCAAGCTAGCATTTAGTTAGTCCTTTCCATCCTTCTCTTCACTGCTTGTTTACTCAAACATTCTTGTTTAACAGGCCTACTCCCTATGTCAGCCTATATTGCAGCTGCTGAAGTGAACGTGACAAAGTTCCTTCAGACCAAAGATAGATGTCTTTAGTCTAAACACTTCATTCTAGCAGCGGTAATACTGCTGTTCTCACAGTGCTCAAAACCGAATAGATCACATCTTACCAGGAAGGCCCACTTAGTTAAAGTTTGGATGGGTGGTTGCAAAGACCTATGCTGTTGCAATTTCTCATCCACAACATACAAAGGTCATTTTTTCTTATCATTATGCAAGAAATGCAACAGCACTTTAATCTTCTTACCCAAATACCCAATTGTCCAATTACCCTAAATAATTTAAATGATCAAGAGTCAGAATCCCATCTGTACTAACTGTTACGGTATTTTATGTGATGTGGTGAGGTGTCAGTAGTAAGAACTATTTCTGCGACACCCATTTAATTAGTAACATTCAGCGTCCTGTGAGATGCAATCCAGCTTGAAATGCCAGTTTGGAAATCTAGTCTACAAAGAAATACAAAAACCAAAGGCAAAGTCCTAAACAGTACTGGAAAAGAATTGCCGGAGAGCAAATATTTCTCGTTTTTAACCTTTCGGAAAAGAAAGAAGAATTAGATAAAGTTATGATGCAACATGGAAAGGAGAATAATAGAGCAAATCTTGTGGAAATTCAGTTTTGTCTTTTGTCCTTTTTCTATATAATAGACATTTAATATTTTCATATCCCACACCTCAAATATAGCAATTGTTATTGTGTGTATTTTTAACTGTAGCAGAAATACTGTTAGGTTGTTATGGATAATAATAGGAACAGCTTGAGTTATTATAATAGGTGAATAGACCGAATATACAGCTTTCAGAATGCTGGTCACTCTACATTTAGAAAATTCAGAGTTGCTTGTTGGATTGCAGCAATGCTCCCTGCTGCACTGAAATGTGCTTAGAATATACTGTAGTGGAAGAAAATCTGGAATTTCTGTTTTTCCTTTCTCAAAAGCACAAATAAAGTGGAGTTGCTTGGGATTTCGATAATTAATACCCTCATTCCTTTATATTCCTTCTTTAATACTCATGTAATTTTCAATGTACCTCTGGAATCTCCATTTCTGAATAAAGAAAAATATAATTCCAGGGTATTGGTCTGTCAGTAGGATTTCTGAGTGCTCAAGTCTACACCAAGAAAAGCACGAAGTTGCTGCTGGACATTAAAAGACCCTTTTCACAAACAGACCAGTAAGGAGAAAATAATGCTAAACCACAGATATAATTAATTGATTTGTTAGAAGTGAATTATTTATGTTCCTCAGTCAAGATAGATGTGGCATTGGCACAAAGCAACTTATAGATATTCTATACTTCAATTACAACATGCCATCCTCAGACTAAGAGACACAGAAAAAAGAAAAAGCAGCCCTCCCAGTTGCCCAGAGAACAAGTAATGTACACTCTGATGAGTTTAAAAAACTTTGGAGAAAAAAAAAATCTATATATATTTTATGTAAATGGAGAAACTGAACATTTAGTGATAGGATGAGGAGGAATTGCTTTAAGATGAAAGAGGGTGGATTTAGATTACATATAAGGAGAAAATTATTTACTGTGAGGGTGGTGAGGCACCGGCATAGGTTGCACAGAGAAGCTGTGGATAACGCATCCGTGGCAGTGTTCAAGGCCAGGTTGGATGGGGCTTTGAGCAATCTGGTTTAGTGGTCCTGCCCGTGGTGGAGGGGGATGGAAATAAATAAGCTTTAAAGCCCCTTCCAACCCAAACCATTCTATGATTCTATGATTCTAGGAGTTATTGAAAAGTACTTGAGAGACAGTGCAGTCCAGCACAGGTTCATGAGAGGAAAGTCCCACTTAACCAACTTAATTTCTTTTTTTGACAAGTTCATTCATCTAGCTTACCAAGGGAAGACAATACATGTGGATGTTTTTAGCAAAGCTTCTGATACTATCTCACCAGCCAGCCACCAGGAGGGCTCCCCAGGGCTCCACCTGATGGATGGATATTCAGTCTTTATGGAGCTCGCCATCCTCACCTCCTGGGGAGATAGTGGCAGTAGCCATAAGAAATAGGATGCACAGATGGCCCAGTGCCATTTGGAGCTCCCAATGCCAAGCACAGGAAGGATTCTTACGTCCAGGGTTGAACAGGCCAGCTGCATTTTGCTGTTGTTGGAACCCCCTGAGATGGCTCCAGGTGGAGACAGGAAAGGCGATATCAGTGTGTCCTCTTAGAGGCATGACCAGCCCGTGAACCAGGAGCAGGTCTTGCTCACATGCTCAGGGAGTAGCCGATTGCCACCACTGGGATCAAGAAAGAATTTTCTGCCAGGGTGGATTGGCACTGGTCCCTGGGGGATTTTTGCGTTCCTCTGAGCACTGAGTATGACCACTTGTCAGGGTTTCTGCGGTCCTGGTGCTCTGGGTTATCGCCTGGTGCTCATGCACCAAGAAGGTGGCCCATTGTGTCCTGCAGCTGGGGAGGAAGGCTTTTCCCCCCCCCCAGGGTGGACCAGCAAGCATCCCCGAGGTATTTTGCCTTCCTTTGCAGCCGAGCACAGCCCCTTCATGGGGCTCCTTTGGGTCATTGTGGCCCAAAGGCAGCTGCCCGTGCTCCACACAGATGGCCCTCATGCCCCACATCCAGGAGGAGGCAGAGTTCTGCACTCCCAGGGTGATCCCAGCATGGCCCCAGGACTCCCAGGGTGGCCCCATCATGGGCACAGGACTTGCAGCTGTCCTCTGTAGCATCGAGCACCACCCCTAGTCAGGTCTTCCCTGGCCCGTTCTGGATGGGTTCTTTCTTGCACTGCTCTCGCACCACCACAGCACCTCTCCTGCCCCAGCTTTCCTTTGCCAGGCTGCAAAGGTTGTTTTTTCCAGCTAAAGTGAAGGATGTATCAGCCTGCTGCTGGCTACGCATGTGCATCGTGTTAATGCTTGTGAGCATCAGCTCTGAAACTGATTGAGAAAAAGAAAACATACTCTAAACTAGACTAAAATGAACTAAACTAAAATAAGATAAATAACTTTATTTATAAATAAAATACTTTTCCCACCTGTAAGCTTTCTGATTTGTGTCTTTGAAAGTGGTTTTGGTGTTGAAATTCCCTTGGCATTTCAGGTAAATAATGGTCTCATCATTATACAACTCAGTATGAGTGCACGGAGTGGAATGGAACAGAACAAAATGGAATAAAACGGAATAGAACAGAACAGCTACGATATGTTATGCATATAGAATCATAGAATAGTTAGGGTTGGAAAAAACCTTAAGATCATCTAGTTCCAACCCCCTGCCACAGGCAGGGACACCACACACTAAACCTAAAGAGCCTATAACCTTCCATTCCAATACTCCACCATGTTTCTGTGATGCCAATGATATCATACCTCTCTAGACATGCACACATCTCTAATTCCTCGTTTGTTCCCCATACTATGGGCATTTATATAGAGGCATCTGAGCCGAGCTCCAAATGAAGCCAACTCATTGGCTGCAGCAGCTGAAATATCTCTGCATTGCTCCAAGCATTTATTACCGGTGGTGGCAACTGACTGGATGTGTTGGGATGGAATGATGTCCCCTGCCCCAATACATCTAGTTTAAAGCTTTCTTGACCAGCCTGGCAAGTTTGCTATCAAAACCAGTCTTCCCCTTCATTGTCAGACCAGCTCCACCAGCCTCCAGTAGATCAGGTCTACTACACTGACTCCCATGTTCTAAATACCAACCCCCTGACTACGGCACCACCCTTCTAACCATTTATTAACCTGGCCAATCCACCCAGCCTTTTTAAGGTCCTCCCCTTTATCCTGGAGAATTGACAAAAAGACTGTCTGAGCTCCAGAGCTCCTAACCACCTCTCCCAGGGCTCTGTAGTCCTTCTTTATGTTCTCCAGGCTACTGCTATCTATATCACTAGCACCCA
>JANHGB010010187.1:0-40666 GCA_026283785.1 Coracopsis vasa | reverse complement strand
GAATTTTTGTTTAAATGATTTTCCATTAAAAATCTTGTATTTTTTTATTTTATATTATTTTTATAATAGAAAGAAAATTAAAAAAAAAAAAAAAAACAAAAACAAAACTACACATTTAGACATCTATATATATATATAAACACATATATATTTAGAACTGGAGTTGCCAAATCCAGCCACTCTGTCATAAAAACAGCTAGCATCTCAGTTTCAAGGTACTGTTCATCCCCAGGCAAGCTTCAAAACTGTTGGAGGGGATTTATCATTGAAACGTATTGGTATTTTTCCCCTAAGATTACTCTGTTATTGTAAAGTCTGTGTGTTCTGCAGGAAGATGTAAATTCTGTTGGCAACTTCTGCTTTGTGGACCACCATGGTCTGCCAACTGTCTTCTGCCTCAGCTTTTTTCCTCCTTCCTGACTAGCTCCAGCTCCCTGGGTGTAGCTGAGGCCTCAAGATCTCAGCCTGATCTCTGATCCTACCTCAGCTCTGGAGGCAGGGAGACAGACAGATATCACTCTCACTTCTCATATTTCTTTTCTTGTGGGAGTCATGAGAGGCTGTAGGCAGAAACCTACATAACTCTGTTAGTCCCACTGACAAATACACAAATACAGATGCTGTAAATCTGATGTGCAGAGGAATGATGAGTGCGGGGGAAGGGAAGGCTGCCCTGAGCAAGGAAAAGGACTGTCCCTTTCAAAGCACTGAAAGTGGGTAAAGCTCCTGGGCAGGAGCACGTGATGGCCAGGCACAGACCAGATTTGTCCATGAGGTGCTCAGGAGAGTGTGTATGCCTGGGTTCTGCCTTGCGTTAAGTGGCATCAAAATTAGTGTGCACGTTGCTTGCTGACAGATGTTAGCTATGCAGACATTGTTTTTGACAAATAATATGGAATTTATGAAGTTTAAATTTTGACCTGTCTGCAGAGTTGTGCTATTCCACCAGCCTTAGTAACACCTATTGTAACAAGTGACTGTAAAGAGTTAATGACTTCATTTCTAACTGGATAACCTCAGAATTATAGTTTATGCAGAGATTTCAAACTGGGAGTTAAGCGGTTCAAAAGTGCACTATATTGTTTTGGTCTAATTAACACAACATGGTGATAAGATATTAAAGCAGAGTGACAACACTGTACATTGATAACAGGGGACATTAATGCCCACAGACACGGTCTACATTGTAAAAATCTGGAAAAAAAAGGCTTATTATGTTAGATAGGTCAATGTGATTTGACCTAGTTTTGCTTTGCTGCTTGGAAATTATGTCAGTATTCGTTATGTCATCTCCTTGGATGAGCAATTTAACATCCTTTTTGCATTGCAGTCTTGTCCTAATATTTTATATATATTTATTTGCTCTCGGAAAGGATCCTTCAGGCTAATTCTAGAGATCTGGGAAAAACTGATACAGAACAAAACCTCCTGAAACTGGCTTCCTTTCTATATATGTCCTCTGTGCAACAAACAGGAGTGAATTTAGTCACAGCAAAATTATAGCTACAAATTCTGAAAAGCATCTTGTGTCTTTTGCATGTAAAGCTCATTAAAAAGGAATGGCTCTGCTAACTCATGTAGTCATGTATGTTTTTCCTGTGAAGGTTTTTCATAGCTAGAAAATAGTATTTTTAACTTGGATGTTTATGTAAAACAGTTGATTAGAGGAATCGTGCCATAAACTTTCCTTGTGAAATGCAAGGTCTCATATGAGTCTTCAACAAAATCACAAGCACTTTCCTTCGTATTTGTATTTATGCTGGTTTGGAGGGTTTTTTCCTCTCTCCTACCATCTGGACTTGTAAGGCAAGACATCGTCTTTGCCAGAAATCAAATTGTGGTACATCAGGGAACAACTAGAGGATTAAATGCTACTGTGTTTTTCTGCAATGGAAAAATAATCTGTTGCCGTTACAGTATTTTGGTATATGGCTAGCAAAGAAAAACTCTGTCTTTTCTGTAGCTTTACCTATCTGCACATAGCTATGCTCCTTACTGGCATGTAGGCAATGTAGGGTACTGCAAGATTGTACCTTTTGCTTCTTATCCTTTCTTGATCTAAGATGGGCACATCTGAACCCTGATTTTGCTCCTGCTGAAGTCAATGGGATTCGGGAGATGGGGTGGATCCCCCCTTCAAATTACTGTGTTATCGTAGTTATTCAAGTATGTCTGTTAGTAAATTTGCACCCTCGTGACCTGAACAGAACAACTGGAGCTGTGAGAGCAGGCTTCCTTTCCCATTTATGGTTTGGTTGGGTTTTTTTAAAATTTTAAATTTCATTCATATTTTCTCAAATAATCAGAAATTTGTTCTTGGGTTTCAGTAGAGCTTGTTCCTTGCAGTGCTGATATATTTTAATGAGCTAAGAGCTGTACAGGTTCCTCAGCGTTTCTTCGCAAATGCATATGATCTTCGAAAGGTCCCACTTACTCAGATATTTTTAGCTCAAGTAAAATTTAAAATTGTAATCGCTATCTGAAGTCTTTGAATATACTTCAGATGCAAATGCTCTTACATCCCTTGTTAACCAGCTTAATTGGAACAAAAGCCTGATATGAATGAGCATTCAGAGGTGCCTCTTCTGTGCTATAACATTTGTTCTTGATCCCTAATTAAGCCTTGTTACTGAAGGTTAAAAAACTCTCCTGCAGTATAACTCTCCTTGAATGTCTTAACTGCAAAAGAAACTCTCATGGGAGAAGCATATTATTGCCTCCCCTGCTCCTCCTCCCTTTAAAGACAATTAAAGTGTAAACTGCTTATGAAAGATTAGGAATGACTGGAAATAAATATTGTGTATCACCATAGTAGTAGAAGCCTCGTGCTTGGGGGAGTTGATGACTCTGGACTAACAACATACAACTTGCAAGACTGTGCGCAGACAGGGATTCACACGAAAAGTCTGATTGGACTCTGGAGATTATGTGGTCCAACTTCTCTTTGACACAGGTCACTGCAGCAACTTACTCAAACAATCTTGAGCATTTCCAGCACTTGAAGCCCACCACTTCACTGGGCAGCCTCTTCCAATCTCCAGCTGCTTTCATGGGGAAGAAGTTATTTATTTATTTATTTTTCTTATATCCAGGTAGAATTTCCCTTGAAGCTGCTCTTGCCCACTGCTTACTGTCCTGTCAGCAGGCATCTTTGTGAACAAAGTAGCTCCATTTCCTCTATTACTACTTTTTAGATATTCAGGAAGTGTTGTTAGATCTGCCTTGAGTCTTCTCTTCTCCAGGATGAGCAAACCTGGTTCCTCCAACCTTTCTTCATGTCTCAAGTTCTCAAACCCCCTAATAATCCTGGTGGCCGCCACTGGACCTTACGCAACTTCTCCAAGTGAGGGGACAAAATCCAGTCATAGTATTCCAGCTGCGGCCTAATAAGTGCCAAGTAGACCGAAATAGCCATATTCCTTGGTTTACTAACTGTACTTTTGCTGGTGCAGCCCAGGAGGCTGCTGAACACCTTCTCTGCTAGAGCACACCACCGGCTCCTGTTCACCTTGCTGCCTGCCACCATGCCCGGGTCCCTTTCAGCAGAGCTGCTCCTCAGCCCATCAGTCTGTCCCCAGCTTGTGCTGCTGCTTGGGATTACTTCTGCCCAGGTGCAGGACATTACATTTATCTTTGTTAAAACTCATATTATGGCTGAGTTGAGAAAGGTACTTCCTGGCCCACATAGCAAAAAAAAAAAAAAAAGTACCAAAAAACAAACCCACAAAAACCCTTTCTCTCTTTAGCTTGATTTTATTGCATGATTGCTCACAAAAGGCTTTAGTTGTTTCTCAAGCATCATCTATCTTTCTGGACCAAAAATCCTGGGGTATTAGATCATGGATCTTGTCTAATTTGTCTATTTCCATGATTTTTTCTATTGTCTGTTTCTATGAATTTATACTTGTAAATATTGTAAAGGAGTTAGCTTTAGGAAGACAGATTGTGTCGTTGTGGTCTAGAAAATCTGGAAACTGTTACCGGAGAAAACAGGTTTGTGGAGAAATGTAGTTTATTTTCCTATTTGTCTTGAGCTGATGAGGTAGGTATGCCCCAAGAGAGACTAATAACCAATAGTGTTTTGGGCTTTTTTTCCCCAAAGGTTCTCTTGTATTTTCAAACTAATTCCAGTACATTCTCCTAGTCCAGTGATTTATTTTGTTTTACTTACCTCTTTGGATTGAGCCTTGCTGCTCCCCACCCTGACCCTGCTTTGAGATTTCTGTTACTGTCTTCTCACTTCCCTGTCTCCAGTTTTTTGGCTTTTGCCTTTAACCTCCTGCTCCTTCCCCAGACATCTGGACAACACTAGAGCTCACAGAACTGTAGGCTAAACCCAGAGGGAAAAGTGGTCTTGAAGGAAGAGAAGAAATACCATCCCAATCCCTCTCCCTTTCAAATGTGCTTTTAACCTGATCAGGAGAGGTAGGCTTTGCCAGCCTCACATGTCAGTGTGCAGCTAGAAGTATGGCAAAGAAGAAAACTGGTAGCACTTTTAAAAACTTCTCTTCCTTATATCAATGAACTGGAATTAGAAACTTTCCTTCACAATCTTAAACTTGAAAATGTTTTTTACTCTTTCTGAACATCTTTTTGACATTGTTTGTGCCCTTGGTTAGTGCTATGCCAAGGACTGACTAAATGGATTTGCCATTTTGAGGTACTTTAGAAGAAGTAGAGGAAGGGGAAAAGAAAAAGAAAGGGGCAGCTCTGTCTGTTTGTGTGCTATTCCTACATAAAAACAGAGGAAGCAGCTTTCTGTTTTTCTTGACAGCAGTACATTTTTAAATACCAGGGTGCATTCCTGAGACTAGACTAGGTTACTCAGAAAATAAAGTACAGAAGAGAGGGACAGAGGGAGGCCCAGAGGGAAAACAACTATGTGGGAGAGGAGATCAGGAGGAGCTCGCAGAGGAAGAAAAGATTACCAGACTCTTTTCTTAAAATTGGATTAGGAAAGCAGAAGAAGCAGCTTTTATACAGAAATTGAGGATGAAAATAGGATTTTTTCAGTGCTACAGAATCAGAATCAGAAGTTGCCTTGCTAAGCGCAGATGCAAGGGAGAGGAATAGTTCATAAACTTCAAGAGCCTGGAGGCAAAGACAAGGAAGGCAGCAGACAGCAAGGTAAGGAGGATGAAGACGACCTCTGAAGGCATAAAAAGAGGGTTAAACACAAACCAACAGCCATTGTAATTTCTCATTCTTTCTCCATAATTTGTCTAATTTGTCTCTTAAGAACCTTTTCTGGTGGTACTTGTCCTTTATAGGCCACTTTGCTTTGCAGTGTAAAGGGGTAATGGGGTGATCAATGGAGTTTTGTTGTATAAATCATCTGGGAAACTTTTCTTGGCAAGCTTTTCTTTCTAACAGATATTAAAAAGTCACTGCAATATTCGTGGGTGTTAAGGTTTTAACATCTCTACAAGCAGCTAAAATGTAAGGCTTAGTTTTCTGATCAAGCTGCAAGACTTTAGGCTTTTTCATTCTTGAGGTCATTATTTAGTGTGAGTAAATATACGTTTTTTACCAGGCCCTAAAACCTTGTACCTGAGGGCTAGAGCTATACATAATCTGTTAAAAAGTCATATGTACCAATAACTTTATGCATGCTCATTATTAAAATTTGTAAGCCAGACTTAATGGGACAGCATTGATGTAAAAAATCCACAGAATTTTTTTTACCATAAAGTGCTGTTAAAAAAAGAGCTTCGTTCCAGTTATAAAAGCCTTACCCCTGATGATATTTAGTTCTTCCACTGTGTGAACAAAGACTCACGCTGCAGAAGTGACAATCTGGTTTTTTAGCAGACTGAAAACCAAGCCCATATTGCTTGATTTTGCAAAAGTCTTACTCCCCCAAAACTAAAGTTTTCCCCATACAATTTCATGACTGCAGTTATATGATAAAAGTTTATTTTTATGATAAAGACTCTTGATGTTGTGATACATCATCTCAGTGAAAAGTACTATGAAAGATGTGACACCAGTTAGAAGCTTTTATGGTATGGACAGATATTGTACAATGCTGTTTTCCAGGCCAGGCATAAGTCCAGCCATTAGAATTGAAAGGTGACTGGCTTAAGTAATTTTCCCAGCTGTGGACTGTTTCATTTTAAAGTGCTATGCAAAGAGTTATCCATTAGAGTTTTTAAAAATAGGTGTTAGTATGCTCTGCTGTACAGATATACATGATGCAGTACTCAGCTGGCATATGCACTGTAGCAAATGAAGCAAGCTAGGGGATTTAGACCTATTTACAATAGACATTTGTTTACTTACTCTGTTCTCTTTCTAGTGTAGGGTGAAAAGGTTACGTATGTCTTCAGGTGATAATGGACAAATTATTTAATTAACAGGGGTGGTTTTGCTCCAAATCAGAAGGTCAAGAATCTTTGCGTAGTGTGTGGGAAAGAATGATACTCATAGTGATTAACACCCAGAGGAAATTTCTCAGAGTTTATTTTGGCTGCTTTATAGTTGATAACTCTCTTGGCTAATGGAATGCCCGGCTCCACGTCAATCACCATTTGCAGAGCTTAACTGTGAATAGCATTTATTGGTCACATATGTTGGCCTGTCAACTCTTGTTTCAGAAATAGGATGCAAAATGGCAAATGGGTGAACTGTAGCATTTGGGGGGTTTGTTTCTATTTTGTTGTTGTTGAAAGACTCCTATTTAAAAATAAAAAAGGAAATATAGGAAGGCTTTTGGTGAAAGTCTGTTTATATGAAATAAGAGGCTCTCTGTGCCACACTACTACATTTTGCAGGCAAAAGTTTGTGAGAGGGAGAGAGAGAGGTTAGGAGAACGGGACTAACTGAACGAATTCCCATGTCTGTTGCCACTTGTGCTCTAAGTTGACAGGTGGGTGCTATATGAGAAGGCTCTAATGATATTAAAGTTTGTATACGGATGAAAATGATTACTTAACATCATACCTTCGTTGTTGTTGATGATACGGACCGTTGGTTAGGATGTTTTCATAAAGAGCTGGAGGAGGAAATGGTTTTTAAGTCAGTAGAGTGGTAGCTAATGTGTGTTCCAGGGCAGCTATGACTTTTTGGTGTAGTGCTGCTAAGATTGCTGTAAAAACAGCAAAATCTTTGTTGGCTACTCCACACCAACTAGCTGAAACAAACTGTTAATTGGGGAATTGGATAATGACAAACCAGAGAGCCTTTGGAAAATTTTGTCATGCCTTGGTCTTATCTGGAAATGGAGATTATAATCATGAATTTGAAAGGTGTTTTGAAGTTTATTTACAGTTATACTTACAAAAAGCAGTAGGAACTGGTGACACTGATGATTTAAGGAAGCACAGGAGACAGCTGCTTACCGTAGTTTTGAAATGTATACTGTGTCTTTGTGGTATATACTTCCCTTACAATGGTACTCTCTTCCCTAGCAACATCCAATGTTTCTTCTCTCCCCAACAACCTGAAAGACCCCCCCCAGATGCTTTCAAAACAATCAACCCACTGAAACTGTTTCGTTTTCAGATGACAGAACCCCAGAATAAGGCTAAGTTGTGCTCTGGGGTGTATCTGGACTGAGCAATTGTTTTGTTCAATTTGACTATATCCAAGCACTAAATGTGCTATTCTACATACTACATATAAAGCAAAAATATTTCTGTTTAATGGCAAAATTAATTGAAATAATTATTTTTCATTTATTCTTTAAAACATTTTGTTTAAGGTGACATACAACTGAACTTCTCAACAGGGAGCTGTTCTATCAAAATGGATTTGAGCTGTTCCAGTGATCTGTGAATGAGACTGAAATACTCATGTGGAATAAAACATTTGGTGAAAGATGTGATGAAGAATTCCCATGAATCTTTAAAAACTATTTCAATGTGAAATTTTGTGTCAGACCAGATGATGTAAAAGATACATTATGAAATATAAAATATGAAATATTTTAAATTTATTTTAAAAATATGTGTTTCATCGTTGAAAAACAAGTCTCCAGTAGTTAGAAGCACTTAATCTGATCAGGTTTCCTAACCCCAGTAATAAAAAAATGGTCTTTTCTTATAATCACAGGATTACTTTTATACTTTAGCTATTCTGGAAGAGAAAATGCCATGGTGGATAGTCATCTTTAGACTAGGCTGTAATGATACATCTGTACTTATGTAGTAAGTCTGTGCTGCTAGCTTGCTAGCTACCTCAAGAGAAAGGTTACAGGTACCTTGTTTCTTCGTAGGCTTTTACAACAAGATAACCACCATGTTTATTTTTTTAATTCTTCTTTCCTTACCACATTGTTATCCAAACAGATGTGCATATACGTTTCTAAGAAGTAAAGAGAAAAGGCTTTAAAGGTTGCATAAGGCATCAACAGTGGGCAATGTTCAGAAATCATTTGGTGATTGTTTGGAAGCAGAAAATGATGCAAAATTTAGTTGTGATATGTAGATAAGAACAAGGGAATGATTCCAATCTCAAATATAGTTGCTTAAATATCATTCCAGCAATGATGTTCCAGTAGCTAAGGAAGGTACAGGGAATATCCATTCTCCAAATACTGATTATACAAGTAATGAAATGAGTCATAGTCTCTTATAAAATATTTAAGATGGTATAAAAGATAAAAAGCTATAAAAGCCTTTAGAATTACTCAGAAAGAGGAAGATAAATTGATAGTGTCCTCACACTAGCAGGAAATTCTTTGGGGGGAAATTGCAAATGATACTAGGAAGTGGACTGTGCTCATACTAAGAAGGACTGCTCCACAAAATATGCTCTGAATCCCCAAATCTGACATGGGGAGTTTCTGTCCAGACTCTAGATGAATTATTGGTTCAACTTTAAGCATGTAATATCTGCTGACCACATTTTCCAAATATTCACAGCATTTTGTTTTAGCGGATAAAATAATTCACAGATGTTTTAGCATGCCAAAATTTGGCTGTGGTTTAAAGCATCATGTTAAAGGTTTGGTATATGCTTGTATTTTAATATTATGCAGGTTTATTTTTCTCTTTTAAATGCAAATGCGCTGAGACAGGAAGCCTGAACTGGGTCATTTTGTGGCTCCATTACAATTTCATGTCTCCATATGTCCATGCTGCAACTAAGGAATTACTTATTCATCTTGTTTAGCTGCTGACCCCCAGCTCTCCCAAGTTAACAACACAGGCATAGGTATGAATTAGGCCTCCAGTTCTACTTCTGTGTCAGCCTCCTGTTTAGCTCAAGGGGAGGACGCAGGTTAAATCAGTTTATGCTGACAGTTCTCTTTTACCTGTCTCTACTTCCCTCCAAGTTGCCCGGAGGTGGGGGAAGTCTTCCTGCAATTGTGTGGACTCCTGCATCATGGAGTGGTTCAGCTGCAGCGGGAGGAACCACTGGAGTAGCCCCAACAAAACCTTGTAGCAGGCACAGGAGCTTCAGTCTGAAAACTGGTGTAAAAAAAAAATAGAGTGAAAATTGTAAATACCTGAGTGAACACAGCATCTATCTTACTAACTGGATTTTAGACATCTGGATCTAAATCTGTGGCTTATTATCAAGGAAAGGAGGAGATATATAAAAGAGGACCTGCAGAATAGGCCCTTTCCCAACAAACCCCTGAATAACTAATCTTTATGATCTGTGCAATCTATCTTCAAACTGTGGCTTGACATTCAGAGCTAAAGCCTCCTGGTATTTACTTAACAAAGAAAAGTGGTGGGAAGGTTTTAAATAGATTGTGGTAAAATATATGTATTTTTTTTAAACATAGGTTTGATCTAGGCAGAACAATACAGAATAATGGAAATAATATTGAGCACTGCTGCTGTCAGGCTTAGTAAAGGAGTGCTGTGTTAGTGTTTCAGCAAGGTTTAATACAATATGAGAGAAGAAGGTGGAGGAAAGGCATTTCCAGTAGGTATGGGATTTTGAAGAAGACACTACAAAGTTGATGCTAACCTGAAATCCAATAGTATATATAGCTTGCAATGTTCTCGCATCATCGTCATTTAAAAAAATTAAAATGGAAGTGTTTAAGACAGAAATATTATTTGCATATGTCTGTGCTGCCTAAAATGGCATACCTTTTAAAATTGACTTCAACAAGAAATCCAAATGTGATATTCTGTAGGTTTAAATGAAGCTCAAAAAATGAACATGGGCCTGCTTGAGCAAGGCCAGAGAAGGGCCGCAAAGATGATCAGAGGGATGGTGCATCCGTCCTATGGAGGCAGGCTGAGAGAGTTGGGCTTGTTGACCCTGGAGAAAAGATGGCTCAGGGAAGACCTTAAATAGCCTTCCAGTACCTAAATGATGCCTGTAAGAAAGCCAGAGAGGGACATTTGACAAGTGCATGTAGTGACAGGATAAGGGGTAATGGCTTTAAACTGACAGAGGGGAGATTCAGATTAGACATAGGAAGAAATTCTTTAATGTGAGGGTGGTGAAACACTGGAACAGGTTGCCCCAAAAGTTTTAGATTCTCCATCCATGGAAGTTTTCAAAGCCAGGTTGGTTTGAGCTTTGAGCAGCCTTGTGTTAGTGGAAGGTGTCCCTGCCTGTGGCAGTGGCATTGGAGCTAGATGATCTTTAAGGTCCCTTCCAATCCAAACCATTCTATGATCTCTTTTCAGTGTCTTCCACTCCCACCCATTTTCATTCCCATCACATCACCTTTTCCTCTATGCTTTCTTTCTGAAACTCCATGTTCCTCACTTCCCAAGCTTGCCTGCACCTAACGGTCACTCAGATTTTCCTCATGATGATGAGGTTTTGGCGTACTCAGTGTCTATGTCGACATTAGCAAGCCATGCTGGACCAGTCAACAGCAGATCTATAGAGCATAGTTATTGATGTGGAGAACCCCATACCCAGACTTGCATGCATTTTACTCCCATACTGTACACCTAGTCAAGGTCTGAGGACTGGATATTCATTAGCCGCTGAAGGTCATTATTAAGTGTTAATTTAGAGATCATCATCTGGGTTATTTCAGCTGAGAAGATGAAACTTCACATGCTTCAGCATCAGTTAGAGATATGAACCAAAGCTTAATTAATGGAGAGGATTCGGAGATTGCTTAAAAGTATTCTTATGACCTGAACTACATCAGTAATGGGAAGACATACTGCAAGCACATGAGCTTCTGCTTTTCAAAGGCACAGATATCCTTGAATTAGCATTTGAACGGCTCATTTCTCTGATACTGCTTTCCAAACCAGGCTCATCCTTAGTGATGATGTTAACAGTGCAGATACAGCTAATGAGCAAGCCACACTCAGAACCCTCATAAGGCAGAATGCTGTGACTATCCCTCAAGTGAGGCAGTTAAGTTATACATGAGTGAACTTAGGTATTCAGAGCACAGTAATAATGAAGGGCAGACTTAGAAGGAGGAAGATGCTTTTGGGTCAGGCTGAGAGAAAGGAGTGCTAATACTAAACAGTGTTATAGTGCTAATCCTTTTAACTTCCTCTCTGGCCTTTGTTGCCAGATCCCTATTGGGACCTGATTATTCAGGCTTTGGTCCTGTCTTCCCAGTCATCTGTTTTGAGCTGAGCTGCCTCTTTCCATAGTTAACAGGGAGCAAAACTGCAAAAGGCAGCTAGTGTTTCTTCAAGGTGGCAGACAGCTTTTTACTGTTAAAACGTTGTAATTCTAACAAAGGTACAGAATATCTGCTGACCAAGCATGTGAATGTGTTTAGGAAGCTATACCATTCAGAAGTATGGGAGTATTGTATCTGTGTTGCATTATTTCTTATCTCTGCTAACCATGGAAAGATCTTTTCTATAGAAAAGCACAGGAGTACATAAAGGCACCGTTGTTTCTTGGAGTTAGTGAAGCTATGAAACGTATGAACTTTACCCCTTGCCTCTACAAAAGGTCTGCCAGTTCTATGAATTTTAAATCCACGGGAAATTTTTGTTGCCCTCGGCTGTTGAGTTTCAATAGCTAAAACTCTTTATGAAGTTATGCTTGAATGCTGTTTTCTTTATAGCCTCCAAAAGAACA
Source organism: Coracopsis vasa (assembly GCA_026283785.1). NCBI lineage: Eukaryota > Metazoa > Chordata > Aves > Psittaciformes > Psittacidae > Coracopsis > Coracopsis vasa. The sequence continues at coordinate 28,687 of JANHGB010010187.1, read as the reverse complement.
CCTTATGCTTTTCTGCATTCATAACCCTGAGAAAAAGATGAACAAGTGTTCTCTGTTCAGACAACCATCATATATAATTTGGCCTGTTCAGTTATTTGAATGTAGTGATTTAATGCCAATAAATTCAAGAAATACTAAAATGTGTTCAACGGTTTGGTGTTTTAAAATAGGGGAATAAAATGGCTGATGTTATGATCCATGAAGGAGCAGCACACACAAACTGGGGCTAGGGCACAAGAAAACTGGAACTCTTTCCTGTGTAATGAGCCATGCATGGCAAAGAATGTAAGGAATGGCTGGCAGCAAAGAGCTATCTACAGTGATATAATCATTTTATGTTCCATTAGGGCCTTGTTATTTTAGTATTTAAACAAAATGATGCTGCAGGAAAATACGGATCTTATTGCACAACTCCAGTAAGGAAGAAAAGTAGACTTTGAAGTGTTGGGCTATCATTTAGCAGAATTACACCCATCAGATTCTGATTTTTAGCTGGGTATATTGGAGATGAAAGGAAGGAAACTGATTCAAGAAGGCAGTGGTGGCATACTGAGCATTGGCAATGTGAAGGCTAATGGGCAGATGCAAACAGCACTTTTTTGTCTTATGACTAAAACTTCATTTTTGCTTACTCAAGATGATGGGCAGAGAGAATATGTATTTTCAAAATGTATTTTCACTATGTATTTTCAAAAGTCACTAGTTATATATTAAAGGGATCTGTTTTTCGAAAGAGTATTAAGCACTTACTCCTGTGAAACACTGGACACAAGATGGACATGTAAAAAACACACATTGTTTTATGCCTTTTTGAAAATGTAATACAGCAGTAAGAAAGGGGGAAAAAATAAAATCTGCCTTTAGTTTCTCCATCTGCATTATAAACCAGTATCGTAACCAAACCCATTCTAAGATATGTCCAGGCTGCTGCATCAGAAAACCAAAGATCCCAATTTGAGAGCTCAGATAGGTCTCCGTATCCATATCTTCTTATATGGAAAACTATAGCTTCTGTCAGACAGCTTATCCACCACTTCCCTATTGTGAATCTTTACTTTTAGTTTAACTGTTAGACATGCTCCTAACTTATACATCAGGTAGACACTACCAGTAAGCCTTGTGTCCAGATTGATAGTGTGGACAAACAGCAGATTGGCAAAATGTGCAGTTCGCTCTTTGCCTCCTTCCAGGTTTATTTTGCTGACACAGCAGCATTTTTCCTTAGCAGAAAGAACAATGATTTGGACGTCATGGTCATTGTCTGTGCAGTTGACCTAGACAACCCTACACTGCTATAGATTTGAGAGGCTTAGTGTGAATTTGATATCTGAACATTTAGTTTTCAACCTGGTGAAGATGTAGGTGTAATGACTTCCACCCTTAGTGAAGCTATAACCCGCTCATGTCATGCAGAAGAAGAGTTGAGCTCTTGTGGCAGTGCAGAAACACAAACAAATGAAAGTCCAGGAAGCACATGTAGAGGTTTCTCATTTTATTTTATATCAAAAGGAATAAAATAACAGCTTTTAAGTCATTTTTTCTAAATCCTGTTTCTGAGTTGCATGCAAATGAGCGTAGTAACGATGAAGCTCTTGCTTGCATATGATTGCATTGTTGTGGACTGTGATGGGAAGAGCTGAATATCAGATCCATTTTCCCTGGCGGCACTCTACTAACCAATTCACAAACCAGTTGTCCTGGAAAAGTCAGCCTGTTCCAGGTGCTGCATGTCATCACACAATTCCTTTCTGCCCCACAAGCACCTTAGAAAGGTAGATGGGGTGCTGAAGGGAAGCTTGATAATGTTGACCATAGAAAGACAACCATTCCCCCTACATCTAAACTCTATCTTTCCAATATGTCGGTTTCCAATATAAACAAATACCAGCTTCTGAAATACGTAAGTTGAAACCAAGACTGTGGCTATAAGTCTTTAAATATATGAAGTAACAGAATAAAAAAATATATATGAGAATGCCTTAAATATTGTATTTTTAAAATGGTTAGTCCTCAGAACAAACATTACTCAATGTACTGGAGATCTTTTCCAAATAAACAATTCATCGTGAGAACTGTTATACTTCATCTGGTACAATAGAGTGATATTTATCTTCAGACTAGACAGAACAAATCTTCTTTTTAAGCTCCTGTGGCCCTTTGAGTACTGGTCTATGCTCAAAGTAAAGAAAGACATTTATCAAAGAATCTCAAGTGGATGGTGAAGTATTATGCTTTGAATGGTTTATATTCTCCTTTCTCTCCTCCATTATTTTAAACTCTGCTTTTCTTTGCATCTGAAATGATGGTAGGATATCCATGTTCCTGATACAGCATAAAGGTTTGTGACATAAGGGGTTTTTCTTACTATTTTGGGGAAGGGATGTTACACAAATGCTGCTAAAAAAATTAACATCACTTACTGACTGGGGGCTCAGTCTTCATACGTCTGATTTTCACTCTTCAGACCATAAGTGGTACACATATGAATAACTCTGTTCATAATATTATTGGATGGTTCTCCCTGTTACTTGGCTATAAAATCTGAATAGTATAATTTATTTTATTGACTTCTGGAAGTGAGAATCATTCTAGGAATTGTGGTCAGTCACTTGATTTTTAAGTGTTTCCCCATATAGTTGAGTCATTTCTGGGATCTCTCGTGCAGCAAGTCTTTTGCTTTTGTTGTTGCCTTTTCCTTGTATGCACATGAGATATTGAGGTTTCTACACAAATGAAAGAAGTAATGTCTAAGGAAAGGCTGATAATACCTCGTAGTTGTGAGACCACATCTGTAGTACTGTGTGCAGCTCTGGGGCCCCCAGCAGAAGAGGGATGTGGAGCTGTTCAGGCAAATCCAGAGGAGGGCCATGAAGATGGTCAGAGTGTCAGAGCACCTCTCCCATAGTAAGAGGGTTGGGGTTGTTCAGCCTGGAGAAGAGAAGGCTCAGGGCAGACCTTGTAACAGTTTTCCAGTATCTAAAGGAGGCCTACAAGAAAGCTGGAGAGGGACTTTTTACAAGGTTATGTAGTGACAGGACGAGGGGGAATGGGTTTAAATGGAAAGAGGGTAGATATAGACTGGATATTAAGAAGAAATTCTTTACTGTGAGGGTGGTGAGACGCTGAAAAGATTGCCCAGAGAAGTTTTAGATGCCCATCCATGGAAATTTTCAAAACCAGGTTGGATGGGGCTTTGAGCAGCCTGGTACTAGTAGAAGGTGTCCCTGCCCATGACATGGGGTTTGGAACTGGATGATCTTTTAGGTCCCTTCCAATCCAAACCAATTTATATTTCTATGATCTTAATAATATATGCTTTTTATTTGAGTAGTAGCATTTCATATTTTGAAAAAAATTCACAATAAAATAGTAAAGGGAGCAGAGCTTTTCTGCTAAAGGCATTCTATGCTGTGTGTGTAATAAAATCCCAGCATGAATACACAGCAAAATGAAGTATTAACTTTCTTTTCTTTGTAAGAATTCAAAATGTTTTGCTCCTATGGGAGTTAATGTAAGTGATGCTGAATGTTTAGTCTACAGTCTTCTATTCACCTTTGAAAAGCCTAGGTTGTAATCTGATTTAGGTGACAACTGAAAGAGCTCAGTGGTCTCAGTTTAGTTCCTTGTTTATGAAACCACCATCACATGCTTAACTCAGTGCTGAGCATGGCAATAAGGGACCAATTTTGAGGCACACTGGCACAATTGCAGTAAAACAGGCAAGGAGTATAAACTTGCCCTAAAAAAAATAAAAAATGCCCAACAAAGTTATTTCTTTTAAACAGCACAAATATTTACTGAAATTCTGCAAAGTTGAATGCTCCCTACTGGATTGGATGCCTTTTATTCTCACAGGTGATAGACTATTCTGCATTACAAATGGCAAAGATTTTGGTACTGCTGGAAAAGGAATCCCCAGTAGGATGAACTGCATTATGGTAAAAGTGATTTGCATTGGCTTATTAAAGATATTGGTATAGCACAATCTGGCCAGATGTTATATAGTTGGGTGGGCATTAAGTCAGAAACTATGCTGGATTAAGAAAATGCTAACTATGATCAACACCTTCAATCTTCTGTTTACATTTGGCACATCCTGAATTTGTTGTGAGAGTAGTGTAAAACTATGCAATAATAAATTAATTAAAATAAGTTGGTATTGGAATAAATGAAAATGTGGTATTAAGAGGTAAAGGCAAAGAATATCTTTATAAAAAGGATGTCTCTCACTCTGCATTATTAAATTCTGAAAAGAAAACCCCTATTGTAGCTTTTGAAAAACAGTGTGCCGGTTAATTCCATTTCTGTGACGAAGTGTGGACGAAAAGCTCTGCATCACAACCATCAGTAAAGTTTTTTGCAAAATACAGACAAGACATAGCAGAAGAAAAAGGTTTAGAGTAGAGCACTTCAGGGGGCTAATGTGTGTTAAGGCTACTTCCCGAAATGGACCATAGCTTAATCCCTGTGCTGCCGTCAAGGTAGTGATTAAAAATCTCCCATCCGGGGAATTGCTTCTGGATGCTGATGTGCTAGGTTGTGGGGATGGAGTTAAGGGGGTGGAGAAGGGGAGGGTTTATGTATGTATGGCTGAAGTTTGAGAAAAAAGGAGGGGAAGAGAGGAAGAAACTTGGCTGGCCCCAAAAGGAAGAAGAGAGAGAGAACAAAGCTTCCTTCAGTAAACTCAGACAGTCACATAATCATAATTTCTGAGTTCTTCACATGATAGCTACCCTACTATCACTACTCTAAAGAGAAAACAAGATTGTGAAATCCAAAGTCAGCACTCGGGAGAAAAAAAGGGAGGGAAAAAAGATAGCTTGTAAATGAAGCAGGGCTTACCCTGGAACAATAACCTTAGCAGTGACAGCCAGGCTTCTGGTGAACCACTTGGTGGACTTTTTAATCTGTCTTCTCAGATGCAGAGTGTCTGCTCTTTTCAAAGTAGGTTCTTTGTGTCAAAGGAGTTTAGCATTAGTGACAGAATAACAAACTCTTTATTGTGTATATGGAGGAAAAAATTCCTTTCCCCAGCTCCCCAGCTGGTAATTCTGATATGTCAACAATATTTCTATATTGCTTGCTTGTTTATTTTGTAGATTTCTTTTTTGTATCCAATTACTATGAAGTAACTTTAAAAAATCAATGTGGAGAAAACACGTGTTTTCTGATTGACTAAAACAAATGAAGTTTTACTGAGGATAGCATTAGCTATTCTTTCAGCCTTAAGCTTTTAAGTGGTGGCTATGCCATTGCCTTTTGAATTCCCACATGGCTGCTAAAATATTTAATCCCTCAAGGTTTCTTGTGCATGTCATCCATGCTAATAGGAGGAAAAATTGTTGGTTTCTGATCTTTTCCAGGGAATCTCTCATTAAGTGGCTGTTATGCTCAGCTCCTTGAACAAAGAAGGTAATGTCAGTCTGACCTCAGTGCTGGGGAAGGTTATGGAGCAGATCATCTTGAGTGCTATCACGTGGCACGTACAGGACAACTGGGTGATCAGGCCTGGTCAGCATGGGTTTATGAAAGGCATGTCCTGCTTGACTAATGTGATCTTCTATGACAAGGTGACTGGCTGATGGATGAAAGAAAGGCTATGGGACTCCATGGCAGATGATGGTTTTGCCACTGTTGTGGGTGTGGATGTTCGTGCTGGTGAGGAGCTTGGAAGAAAGAAAACACAGTGCAGGAGCTTAACCCATCAGTCTCACAGGATATAACAACTATATTTACTCTTAACTTCCAGTAGCAGCAAAAATGTCCTTTCTGGCATATTGCAGTTACTTCTTTTCTCCAGCTCCTCAGGTGATACCTCTTCATCATTCCTTGTGGCTGGAAGGGAGCTGATGAGTGTTTGTGTTCTGCTAGGGGATTTTCTCAGCTGAGGCAAATGGAAGCAGAGGACAGTATTAGGTTGATCCAGCAGAAAACAAGCTAGTGAGAAAGTGTGACATTTACATCCTTGCATCCACCCATAACAGTCTGTTTTTTTTTAAGGTTGATATAGTAAGTCTCCTTCCTGTCAGGGGAAATTATCTGCCAGTCAAGTTAGTTTCCCAGAAAAGAAGTTCCTGTAGGCTGGCTGTTGTTTTAATAAGTGCACTGTGGTTGTCATTCAACCTTTTGAACAGATTCTTTCTTTGTTATGAAAAAAAGTGAATTATTCTTTGTTACACAAAATACATCATGATCTTGAATATACAACAGATTTGTAGAAATTAGTGCAGAATAATCCAGAGGTGGGTTATTTGGCCTGTCTTGTCTGTCTTTTTTTTCTTTGCTGTTGGATGTTGCTGAACCTGTTTGGTAGCTTTGTGAAATATGGATGGACATGCACTACCACCTGGAGCAGCTACCTAGAGCAGCCGCTGCTATGTCTGACTAGTTCACAAAGACACATTTATTCTAGTCAGCATTAATTAGATGGAGAAGGTGGGAAAGAAAAAGAGAAGAAAAGAGAAGTTATTGCATTCCTGAGCTGATAATACATACAGCACTGATGACTGGAAAGGAAAATTGCAGAGCATAGCGGCTGTCTCTAGTGGCAACTGAAAACTGAGTTGTCAACAAAAGCGGCTAAAGAATAACTCAACCTAGTTCTTCTTTGCAGCACAGTTACTTTGTTTTTTTGAGGGACTTCTGCTTTGTCTATTTGATCTAAAGAGAGCTAGGTAGAATAAATTAGTGATAGCTGTGGCAAGGAAATGTTACCTTGAATGGAAAACTGAATTTACAATTAATATTAAAATGCCATGCAGCTTCACTATGTAAAGCACTACCAGGCATCACGTCCACTTTTGTGTGAAATTACTGCTCATCAGTTCCAAAGCTTAAAAGCAATTGTTCATCTCATTGCCATGGGATGTTATGAAGGCCCAAAGTATAAAAGGGCTCTCAAAGGAATAACTGATGGGATATGGGCACACAGATGGCATTCCAGCTGCCTATTGCAAGCAGTAGAGGGTATTTCTGGGAGAGGTTCAGTCAGCAACTGGTTTGTTCCTCAGTTTTCTGTGAACTTGCATATCTGCTATGGCACATAGCCTTTCCATGGAAATGGTGAAGAGGAGCATTTAGTTAATCTAGCATGGCTGTTTCCTATGAAAAAATATGTCTGTATTAAAAAATCTGAGGTTCAAGTAGATTAAAATTAATAGCTGCAATATGTGTTATTCTCAGCTAGTCTACTCTATGGCATGTTAATACCAGTCTTGTATGATCTTTAGCTTTTGAAACACATAATTGACTGTGTGATGGCTTTTTCATTGACAGACACTTGAAGTTTAACACCTCGAACAGTTAGAGGAATTTGTGATTCCTTTCAGGATGGAAAATTTCATGCTCTAGACCTGAAAGTTTCATAACAATTCCTCCTTAAAGATATTGTTATTGCTTAAATAACTAGCTGATTTTTTTCTTGAGTCAGTACTGAATACTTTGTTCTTAGGTTTACCTGCTAGACTTTATTGATATTTAAGCTTTTTCTTTTTCTCTTACATGAGAACAAATGTATTGGTTTTGATCTATGAGGTATGCTTTTAGTTGTAATTTATGGTGTCATTTATGATAGGTTACAGTAACAGGAGATTCTGTTGAAGAAAAGCGGAAAGTAAACTATGTCTTGTCTCTTACCGTTACTTTTTGGGGAAAACTCTTTTACATAGGCTACAGTGATAGTGACACTGAGAACTGCAGGGGCTCTGGAGAGCCTACAACTTTATTGACAGATTCTTCTTTCAGCTTGATTGAAGAGAATGCTTTCATAAGTCCTTAACCTGTAATGGGCAGTGGTTTTTCTGTCTAGATACAGGTGCCCTACCCTGATGAAGACACTGACAAGAGAATAAAAAGTACGACATAAGAGGAAAGATGCCAGATAATTAGAGATTTAATAATAAATGGAAAAAAATGGATGTGCTGTTACCCAAGATTGTCATCCATTTAATTTCTTGCCATTCATGAGTACTTAAAGGGGGGGAGAGTGATTGGTGGGATTAAATAAAACTGTATGTTTAACAAGTGCTCCTACCTATAATGGTCTCATTAAAACTTGAACTTTGCAAAAAGGCTCCTTGCAATTCACACTAGTTTTTGAATTCTCTCTTTTTTTTGTTTTTGAATGGAGGAAAAATTGGATGAACAGGTCAGTAGTGCAGACAAAAAATATGTAATGCGTTACAGTAATTTATATTTCTTTAGAGAATCAGAACAACATGAATCAACACAGAAATCAAGCATAATCAGCAAGGCCAGTCTTTGCGGAGATGTTTTCTTTAGCAGGCTCTGGAGGTCTGTGTTTAAATTCATCTTATGTGAGGTTACACAAACCAGCCTTTGAACTAACTGAAATCTAGACTAAGTATATAAACTTATGTTTTAAGCAATCTGCTTTCCATTGAGAACACTGAATATTCAGAATCCTTTTCTTTTACACACTTGTGCTTGCAAGTAGTTACATCTCCTCACATGATAAACTCTTACGAAAGTAAAGTAAGGGTGTATATGTTTCCATACACATGGAGGGTCTCGATCCTCCAGTCTTTTGGAAATGTAAGGTGCACATAAGTCACTATACAGGCCCTGTGTTATTAAGTAAGAATTTGTGTTCCCTGACACTTTGCTTTGTTTTGCATGAGTTAAAATGTTCTTTACTAAAAGGCACAGCTTTCTCTTACTAATACGTTTCAAGTATTTTTTAAATTTGCTGATGGTCCTTATTTATTTTAAAATATGCTGGTACAGTGAAGGTAGGAATATACACCCTCAGGACTAAAGATCATTTCATTAGCATATGCTAGCTTTGGCTCTAATCCTCTAAGTATTTGTCTGTATACTTGGCTTTATTTAGTATTCTCAGGAAATTCATGTGTCTGACACTGTGTCTTAGTGTCTGCAGATTGCCAATACTGTTTGCTGTAAGAAGACACACCCTTTATAAGAAAGCTGTTGAACTATGGCTTTAGTTGGAAACAGAACTGAAGTTTCAGCTGCAGTTCACATGTGTACATGCAAATTAGGAAGACAGAAATTTATCACATAATTGTGTGAGTAACTGTGCTGGCTTTGGCTGCGATGGAGTTAATTTTATTAATATGCAAAAATAGATTCCAGTATGCAGTCCTAAGTTTGTAATTGCAGTAATAGTTTGGTAATGGAGCAAGATATGTACTTTCCAATTATTATGTAGTTGCTTGGGAATACATTAATTTCTATAAGACAAAGCATACCCTGTAGGAAGTATGTATGGCAAAGAGAAATATAGTTGGACTTGCCTGTGAACATACAGTGTCTGAGTCACTAAAGAGAACATATTGTGTCTAAATACCAAGTTTAATGAGGGTTTTTAATATCTATCATTCTTGCTCACTTTTCTGCAATTTTTCAGGAATTTTGAGTTAAATGTAATTTACCTATTGACCTGTTGCTGTATTCTTTGTGGTTCAAAACTTGCATAACTTTCAGTGAAGATGTTGGCTTAACAGCAAATAATAAAGGCAATTTGGTACTTACTAAGACACTTGGACATAGAAATACTAATAGTGCTTTATCGAGCATTGAGCCTGCATTTGCAGAGCAAATTGGGAAGCTCAACTTTCAATTTTTAACACTTAAGCATCGCTGTTGCCTTCAGCAAAACTGGGAGCTAGTTATGAGGCTAAAATACACTTAATTCACGGAGATGTAGATTCATAATACTACTCATAATAATAATCTTCTTGTGAGTTATGGGTTATGTTTCAAAGTTAAGAATATAAATTTAAAGTAGTTCCTGAATACAGTTCCTCATGGCTACTGTGTGAAAACATGAACAGATTCAGGCAGCGTTTTTCAAGTTTGTTAACATGGTATTCATACTCCAGTTTTCTGAATCGGATCACATCATTAAGACTGATTTATAAACCTCCCAAAGTTTCAAGGCTTCCTAGATTTGAGATCTCATTGTTCTTTGCATCATGTAGGATTAATTGCTTTCCCAAATACTGTAGCAGAAAATGTGACTTCAGAGGATGTTTTCAGAAACTCCAGGCTTCATGTTTTGTAAGTTTCAGATCAAGTTTGTTTTGGCATCGTACTGCTAAAAAGCAGTTTACAACAAAGCAAAAGAAAAAAAGATTATCTTTTCAGTACAAAACCTTTTCTCTGTGATGAGTTTGAATCCTTTGGGCTATGCTGCAGAAGACATAAAAAGGATCAAGCTCCTGTGGATTTGGCTGGGGTACTTTTTGTTTTTTTCCCCTCCCCCATTCTTAAGCATGCACACTCATATGCTTCAAATCTTATTTTAATAATTTGGTCCTACTGATGTTTTCATACTCCTGCCGTGATCATTCCCTCAGTGTCCTTTAAGGGGACAGATTAGAATTCAGAGCTGTATTGTTAATCTAACAATTGGAAACAGAAATTAATCTTTTCTTTTTCTATCCCAAACCCCAAAATGCAGCACTGAGCAAATGGCTTCACTGATCACAAGGAATTTTTAAAAGTAAGTGCTGTGGAGCAGTGAAATGGGATGGGAGTAGCTTTTATTTTTCCCTCTCGCTGCCTCACCTACCCCCTGATTTTACAAAGAGCTGCTGTACATTGTAAGAAAAGGGATTTTTGAGTTTTTGGGGGTTTTTTTTGAGGTTTAGAAAGATTGTTTTGTCTGAATAAGGGAAATCTGATATTTGATGCTGCAATTCATGATCTATTCATCTGCTGTGAGTCAAGTACTACGCATTGCTCCTCCAGCAAGGCATAAAGTGTTTCAGGATCACATGCTGCTGTTGAAATTACAGTTTGCCCTTCTCCAGAGAGCATTAATGGTGGGTGATTTACAGCATGGCTTATTGGGCCAAATTCAAATTACATTTAAATACCATTATAAAATGCAGATGAAGCATTAGAAGGGAAAATGGCATACCTGCATACAGTCACCCATTGTTGTATTAAAACTATCATCAATGGGACAACAGAGGGGGTTTATAGCTCAGAGAGCATTTAATATTAAACAGCCTTTTGAAGGAGAATTGATACTCTGCATTCATGTGATATGGTCTTATATTAAGAAGCTGCTTATTGTATCACATGAGATGCTTTTGCTGACATAACATTTCCTAATTTCCCCAAAAGCAGGATGGCCTTTTTCTTCCTTCTGTGCCCTTGATGTACAAAGAGAATCACTATAAGCCTGGCAGCAGCACCTGTCAATCTAAAAATGTATGTCCCCTGTCCATCAAAATAAGATAGCAATAGAATTCCACAGGTAATGAGCTTTAAAACAAAGACTGTATTTCTGTTCTGCACATGGATGGCATTTGGTCTCTTTCATGGGCAGATGGCAAAGTGGTAAAAACAAAATTTTTAAACTGTATATTAACATTTCCAAACCATCAAGTAAAAATCTTACTTTTTAGCTTTCTTAAAAACCCGCCTGGACCCATTTTCAAGTCCAATCATTTTTACCAAGACATTTATGCATGACTTATAAGTGAGACAACTGAACCCAAGAAGGAGCTCTACTAGATGCTTATGTTCTTGTGGGTCAGTGAATTCTAGTAGTGGCACTGGAGTTCAGTTTTGTGCCCGTCTAAGTTGCTTCTCCCAGTCTGTCCCAAGTATTATCTTTTTCTAGGATTTTGAATGTTTTTTTTGAATTAGGATTTCGTGTAACTTGGCATCTGCTTGTTTCTGTCTTGTTGATCAAACTGCTAAGGTGCTGTTTCTTGATTGCAAGGACCATTGTAACTGGAATAATACTGCGTTACTCTACAGCACAGTTGTGAGATGTGTAGAATATGAAGCATGCTCTTTGCCACTTCCTTAAACAACAGGATTGCACTGGCCAAACTCTTCCCATGCAGAGCTGACTCTGAATTCTGCAGAAACTGAAGGCTGCCCAGAAAATAGATACATTCTGGAGATTCTGTCATCAGAAATACATAATTTAGAACTCACACATGATGAAATATTAATTTTACAGTAGTTCAATAGATGGATATTCATTAAGTATCTGAGCTTTAAGCTATGTTAAATTTACATACATTAGCTTACCTTTTTAGTAATATATTAGCTCAGAGTCTTAGATTTCATTTCTTGACAACCTGATTTGGCTAGGGGCATTGTTAGTTGAAATCTAGTGAATCTTTTGGACATAGTAATCTCTTAAAGAGATTACTGCCATCAACTATCTGCATCATTCCCCTCCTGTAACTTAGTGCAACCATATGCAGGTTAAGCAATCATTTTTTAGTTTGTACCTTGCAAGGAAATTTGTAAACCCTGGTCCCCCACATAATCTACTGATTCTGTGGCTAAGGTGGTAACTTTCAGCACAAAGGGACCATTGGTGGCTGACACATCTTGTGTTTCCTTAGTAAGATTCACCAAAGCTCTTAGTACCATAAGTATGCAAATACACAGCTGTGCTAACTGGGCTCTGAAGATGGTATCTTGTTAAACTGTGAAAATGCTGTAAGACTTGGCTAGTGGGGTTTTCATGAATTTAAACAGGTAGCCCAGAGGAAAAAAGCTAGAAGTCATGTGTTTTATACTTCATACAAGAGTTCAGAAAGTGGAAGAAGGGAGATTAGTACTGTAGAAGATGTAGATATTTCAGATGCATTTTTTACCATAAGCTAAGGTTGTTGAATGATAACTAGCTAGCATAGCCAGTGGCGCAAGCAGGTTTTGAGGCTATGGGCTTGAACCCATAATTATTTACTTGCATATATGTGCATAATCATGCATGTGCAGTGAAAAGTCCACTGAAGCCTTCACAGACATACCATCATTTAGACCATGTAGACATAAGTTTTGACAGATTCTTTCAGCGCTGTCTATTAAAATGTTGCCCTCAAACTGAAGAAGCACAGATGCAGAAATCAAGGCAGATGTATCAATAGAATTCAGATTATTGAAATTGTTTTGCAACACTTTCATGATTGATTGAGGAGAAGACTTAAATATAAAAAAAACCCTTTATTTTTTGAAACTGTGTTTCAGACAGTGGCTGATTGTCTGCAAGCAAAGGGCATGAAAAACTCAGGCTAACTATCATGTGGACAAAGAGAGCAGCAGGGCAGCACCTGCTAATAATAATGGTCTTTGGACTGTTTGATCCCAAATGCATCTGGATGATTGTGAACCAGCGAACCAGCATGGCTGGAAGAGCAGTCCGAAGAAACTGCATGATGCTGTTTAATGAAAGATCAAGGCCACGATATGAGCTGAGGAATCTAAAATCCTTCCGGCAAGGACTTGTGCTGTGGCCCCTGCTGGGCTGCTTATAACTTGACTGTAGATTATCCACTTGACTATAGATCATCCATGGACATTTTATATCATGGAAAAGAGTCCCAATAATCGTAATTCCTCTGCACATCTGTCTTGCTTTCTGCATGCTCATTTTGCCTGTTACAAGGTCTCATTCCATACACATGCAAACTGACATTGCCAGCAGAAACCTTTAAAACCTTATAAAGAGTGTGCATTTGTGAGGACTCTGGTCTTTTTTTTCAAGGGAATGAAATGAATAGGAAATTAAATAATCACAACAGTTGTTTATTGTTTCAATGAGAACAAAGTGCAGGCTCCTCTGTGGAAGAAAGACCAAAGACTGTGGATTTGCAATCTTATGTTTAAATGTCTGAGGTACGTTTTGTTTCATTTTGTTGTGTTACCATTGTGTAAAAGGGAGCATTGCAACATGAAAAACGGAGAACACGAGGAAACAATTCTTTCCTGCTGTTTCCACTTTGCATGAATTTTTAACACCTTTGTTGGAGACCAAATATCTGGTGTGACTTCAGTCAGGATTCTTCCTGGGCACTTCGCTGAAGCATTTGTAGTTTTCTGTTGCAGTTTACTGCTTACACTTAAGTTAGGCTAAAAAATGAAATAAAATAAGCAGCTGCTATCATCTTGTGTTTCACCTGCTGAATTTCAAAAAGTGAGGTCTCCATGGTGTTTATAAGAAGAAAACTCCTTCACTCAGGCACTGTGCTCTTCCAGACTCTCTCCACTTCTTGCAAACTCCTGCTGGTCATTGTGCTGTTAAGTTTTTGAGTAATATTTGAAGAAAACAGTAAGAAAACCTGTAAACTGGTGTTTTACCATGAGTCTGCCTTGCAGAGTTCTGCCGTTCTGGAGAACAGCAATTTTGGAAATATTCATTTTGTGTGTGACAGGTTTGGCCAGTCCAGGTCAACCTCTTGCTAATTGCACTTAGGTCTGAGCTTTTCCTCACCTAGGCTGCAGGACAGCACCGTCCCGCCGCAGCCGTTGGGCAGAGTGCTGGGATGCTCTGCAAGAGATCTGTTTCTTCCTGCCTTCTCACCCCACTGAGGCTGGCCCTTGGGAAGGAGAAGAGGTATTTTGCTGGCTTTGGAAGCGCGGATCCTGGCGGAGGCAGTTAGGTGGAGCGGGTTTTCCTGCAATTGTAGGGGAGATTTTCCTGTTGTGTTTTAGCCACAACTGTATCAGAGCTGCAGACGCAGTCAGTGCTGCCACAGGATTACTGGGACGGTGGTAGCTGCTACTGCCTGTCCCAGCTGGGCTGCCGGTGCTTTCCAAGAGGGTCCCTGTCTCCGCAGCAATGTTTCATCTGGAAGATGTAGGGCAGGATCCAGTGGTGGGTATGCGGCTGAGTGACTTCTTGGGAACTAGAGCCAATGCATATGTGTAGGCTTGCCATTGCAAGTAATTTAGGAAGTATTTTATTGCATTTAGCAGTTGTGAGGGAGGAGTTGAGGTTTGCTCGGTTGCTGGGATGAATTATCTTTTTGGTACTGAAAACTCAGGGGAAAAAGAAAAGGAACTTTTTTAGCAAAGAGTATTTTTTTGTCTTCTGTTTTGAAACAAGGGCTTATTGTTGTCTTTCTAGTTGCCATAAAACTAATAAGAGATAAAGGGGGTACAAGCATCTGCATACTGTTCTCATCTGGAAGATTATAATTCTGTTTTAAAAATAACAGGTGAAGGCTGAGATGTGTGTTTAGATGAGAAGAATGAAAAAAATATGGTCATTCCCAAAAGCCTGCTCCACTCCTTATGCAAAAGCTTTCAAATCCCACTTATTTACTTATAACTGATGAAGTTACAAAGCCAAAAATGGTGACACATTTAAGCATGATGGCTGCGAGATGATGTTTTTTCAAAGGATGTAATTTTTGGCATCAGTATGCTCAGAGTGATGGTCTGGTCACTACGGTTACTTCATATGCAAGTTCTGTATCCACAAAAGCCCACAAAAACCACCATACATTTAGGAGGATCACAGGCATGCGTAGTCCAGAGGTACAGAATTTCTAATGTGATTTTCCCAGTACAATGTTTTGAGAGAAGCAATTGTCTGAGAACAAGATAAGCTGACCTCTACTCAAGTTTTAAAGTAGATATTTAGCAAGCTCCTGGAAAAAAAAAAGGCTTGAGGCTAGCGGTTGAGCAGATGCATGCCAGTAATTCTTTCATGAGTGCAACACTAGTTATTACAGTAACACTGACCTGCTTGCCAGCTGGCAAGAATTGTACAATTTATTTTAGTTTTTTAGAGATAAACTGTGAGACTTTACATGCTGATGAGGAACATCTCAAAGGGCTGTAATTACGCTATTGTTTTCTCTTTCCATGCTATCTTAAAAGCTACTAAGCTATTTTGTAACATTGAGGACCTTTTGCTTGAGAGGCCTGTTTGGGTATTGGTTCAGTTATTCAGAAGCAATTGCTCATTTTAGTTGTCTTTTCCTACTCCCTTTTGGGGTGTTCTGAGGACTATCTGCAGGTCAGTTAATTTGAGGATGTCAAGTAAACTAGCAAATAGTCCAGCCAAACTAGTAAGTAGCCCAACTACCTATAGCCAATGGATCCTTTACGTGCGCGCATATGTACGTGCACATGTGTGTGTGTATTGAACAGAGCACAGCCACAGCTGGGTGGTGTAAAAGCATTATCCATTCATTCCATGAAGCTACTCAGTAAGGCCTTTCCTAGGATCAGTATCTCCTTTAGCACAGGAGATGTGCAAACCTGCTGTGCAAACCTGCTGTGCAAACCAACCACCACCTACGTCTCGTGGCTGGAGGGAATCAGGATGCTAAGTAATGAAGATCCTGTGTGGGGACAGCCCAAAAAGACAGCACTTTCACTTGGCAGAGTGAGTTTGAATATAATACTGGATCTTCCAGCTGTTGTACGTTTTCTGGTTGATGTCAAGTGAGGCACAGGTAAATTGGATCATTTTTTCTTACCACTTAACTAGCTGTTACCTGGTTTTCTAATTCAGCTCCTACAGCATCTCTCTGGTCATCTGTAGGGTTTAAAAAGACTGCTACTATTTACCACTTCTGTTTCTAGCTGCAAATTACATTGCTGGTACAATGCAGCCCTTTGCTGCTCTTAATTTCTTAGCTTGAAGCAATGAAGTTTTGCCACAGTGTGGTTACTAAGAACCTGTGAGGCAAGATTATGTGGCTGTGGTTAATCATTGGTTTTGTCTCAGGTCTTTAAAAAGTCTTTAAAGGGTAACATTCTTAAAGGATGCAAATGCATAGAAGAAAATATTTGAGATCACCAGGGTTTATTGTGGTATGTTTCTGCTAAGTAACACTTTCTCAAGAAATGAAACACACATGAGTGTGCCTCTGGTAAGCAATAAAGCATTACTGGCTCTTTGCAAAAAGTACCAGCTGAAATGACTTAGAAAGTCCTCAAGAGATTTTAAATGGAAACTTGCTGCCTTCTTAGGATTTAGCTTTACTAACAAGGAATAAAGACTAAAACTTTGCATCTCATTGTGAATGGGGGGTGGTACTTCACTGAACAGGCTGGGATGGGTGTCTGAGTGTCTTCAGGGCAGAACAACTGGCTATTGTTAACCACTACATAAAACTCCGTACTTCTTTCTTTTCTCAGTTGACTTTTCTGCTTTAAGTTTGTGTCCTGTTGTGTTGAGGTCAGAATTTTTACTCATGCACTAACCATTCCGAGTTATTTGGGTTAATACTGCCATTTGGTAATGCCAAGGAACCTGAGTAGAGGACTAGTAAAGTAGTTACTAGACACCTTGGTATTGAGACTGGGAGAAATTTAACGCTTTGAAGCCTGTTAGAGAGCTCTAGTGGGATAGCAGGAAGGACAGTGATTAGCAGCTGGAAGGACAAGGTTCTTGCACCTTGTTCATGATCTGCAGTATAGGAAGGCAAGCTGCTATTTTGTCTGAAAACTATGAATAAAGTATAGAGGTTGAAGATAGTTTTGTTATGCCAAGCGGGATGGTCTTAAGACAGTGTATCTGGTGCTCAGGAACTGTCCACATGCCCTTCACATGCAGCAGAGATGAGAATCATCTGAATCCAGAAAAGTCCCCTTTCATAGTGTTAGCTGGAAAGGGATTACTTTGGGATGATTCTCCTTCAACTCAGTTCAGATTTCTCTCAGATCTCTGAATACAGGGAATGATAAAAATGATTCATGTTAGAATAATTGGAAGCAAATTTCTCTAAACAAGTGATTGTTGAGCTAATAACAAAGAATAGATACAGATTCTCCATTTTCTTTATTTTAAATCTCAAGAACACAGGAAGTAGTTACTTGTTAGTTGATGTAGTCTCAATTTATGTTCTTAAGTTCCTTTCATACCTGGAAAAAGTATAGCTAGAAAGTGCAGATCACTTAATCCTGAAGAGTATGCAAAATAGTTTAAATGAGATGGCTTTAGAGATGCCTGTTTCTTTCTGTTGATTACCAAGGGACTCTACAGAGATCAGTTGAGATGAATGAAACCCTCTGTGTTTAGGAACAGCTGTGAAGCAGGAGAGAGAAACTGGTTTCTCATATTTGTTCTGCTAGTGTTTCTGAGGCACAGATCCAAAGAATGGTCATAAAATCATTGTTCTAATGAAGAACAGGAACCTAGTACCCTAAGGTAAGGTAGCAAAAGCATACTTATGGTGGCCCCCGTGACACCAGTAGCACAGGAAATGTACCCACTCTTCTTCGAGCAGGCCTTGGGGGGTGGCAAGAACCTGCATGAGGGTTCTGACCCACAAATGGAGGAGCAGCCATGCTAGTTCCCATTTGGTTATTCCTGGGCCTAGGAAGCCCAGGCTGGGTGTTTCCTGTACCAGTGACAGAAGCTTCTTCCAGAGATCTAAAATAGATTACCTTCAGAGCACAGATATAATTTGTTCCTTGTCCTCTACCCTTCCATGGTTCACAGCTAATTTCCTATTCTAATTATGTGATTGCAGTCTTGATTTTTAAATACACCATCGATCTTATGGAGTTCAGTGTACTGAGAATATGGCAAGCATAAATGAATGTTGAATAGTGGGGTATTTTGCAGTTGCTGGAATCTCTTTGTAGTCTTTGCAAATGTGCAGAATATAACTCTGAGAACATGTGTTCTCTTAAAAGAAGTCAAAAACCTTTTATAAGCTTTTTTAATGACCACATATGAGAAGCAGAGAGCAGGACAGCAAGAGGCTAACATTTTGTGCCTCGTAATGCAATAGGGATAGCTTTATAAGCAAAAGGAGCTCTAGTTAGTCAAAAGTGTGTCTTGCAGGTAATTTAAATTCAGAGTCCTGTGGGTGTGAGGTCACAGCTTCACACCTGTTGTAGTTCCTGGGACATTTCTCGCTGCTATTTTAAATGCCCTCTTTGATAAGAAAGTAGATCTTTGGTATTCTTGCTTGAGAACTCATAATAACATCATCTAGGTGGAGGCGATGATTATGAATTTAAGTAGTATTTACGATTACCTTTACATAGCTGCAGGGGAAGAATTCTTAAGACAACTTAGTGGAAAGAGAATGCAATTATTTCTTTAAGCCACCCTAAGATCTGCCCTGAAATATTGCAGTAGCTTAAAGGGGCCCAGTGTTTCCAAGCTGCGCTAAATTGCGCATCTGTGTGCGTGAACACATATGACTAGAAGGCATGTCTTGAACTATATCTGGCTATTTCTGTTGCTGTATCATCTACATTAAAGATCATGGAGTACCATGTCACCTAAGGCATTACGCAGGTGAAAATCCCAGTTGGGGAAATATGAGAGATTTTCAGCTCTTCTGTGCAACGAAAGCCCTATGAAAACTGGTGGGGTTTGGTAATTACTATTTTGGGTAAAATTATTCTAATTTCCTTTTGTTGCAGAGTAGCATCCATCATCTAGGAAGCTCTTAGGTTGAAGTGAGCAAGTTATATATATATATATTGGTATATAGCAAGTTGTCCCGTTTGGCAAGTTTTTAGAGTTACTCCAGTTGTTGTTTCCCATGCTGCCAGTGTCCACAGCAAGATGTGAACTTGATCCCTCAATATTTGTTGTTGTATAGTTGTGATATACCCCAGAATAAATACCAATTTCACAAATGAAGAGTGTGAATTTGGTTGAAGAGGTTTTTGGAACTGATCTTCAGCCATAAATTTGTTAGGAAGTCACTGCTGATGCCAGTAGACTGATTCACACATGCTAAAGATTAAAGAATCCTTTGCTTTTCTTGCCCTGAAGCATTTTGAGGAAATATTGAATCTTGTATCTAAAGAATGTAAAGCTACTAGAATTGCAAGGATATAAAAAATGTACGTCAAAAACATTCCTACCAGTATAGGTTTATGCGCACATGTGTAATGTTGTGTCTAACATATTACTATAGATAATATTAAGTCAGCTATTTATTGATTGTTTTGGGATTTACAGGGCATGATCTTTTTTCTGTTCTTGCCTGTTAGCTTTTGAGGCTCAGTTATTGTTTTAGATCCCAAGAAAAGGAATATGCAATGTTGTGCCAAAGGCCTTAATTCTGTAAGAACTTCATCTCACCGAATAACATGGAGGATTCAGCTTTTTGAATATATATTCTTCTATTAGCATACGTTTTGACCAGAGAGGGATGTTGTCTAGGCTTTATATCGCTACAAGCAGCACAGCAGATGTGCTTTTGCTGTATTAATATCCTTTAAATGTTGCAAACAAGTATCTCAACATCATGGAAACACTGCATGTAACTTCTAGACAAGGCAGCTAATCATTCTTCTGTCAATGAAAATGTATGAATAGGATGAGCTAGTCATTTTCTTTCATGCTGAGTATTTGTTTTTGCATATCAGGAGATGTTGAACAGGCACTATCCTTTGAATATTTATTAATTTGCACTGCTTTGATAAAAAACAGTGGAAAAACAAGTATTTGCTTGCTTCAGGGTGTGTGCAGCTTGCTTTTTTTAGTATTATGTAAGTTTTCATTAAACATTTCTAAAGGAAAAAAAAATACAAATTTTGATTATTAGTTCATTTTACACTACTTGCCCAAATTATACTACTTACACGAATATGTCACTAGCTGTGCTGCTGGCAATTACTACCATCACAAGCACTTACAGACTTCAATGTCTGTGCTGCAGAAGATAAAGCTTTGGGACAACCTGGGCTATGAAGCAATCCATTGGCTTAATCACATTTGAAATGTTTATTGGATGTGATGTGAAGCAATCACATTTACTTGTTGCAAGGAAAAGTTGTTCCGAAGACAATTTTATGTATATCCTAGAACAGGATAGAAAATGGCAAAAAAGAATAGCGTTTACTCCCTCCATGCCCCCCCGAGAGCTAAGAGAAGAAACTGCAAGTGGTTTTTTCTTTTTTTTTATTGGCCATAGCAGATTTTATGACAAGAATGTAAATTTAAAATTTACTTTTTATAGAGCATTTAACAGAAAAATACTGCTACTTTGAAAATTACAGCTGCACACTATGATGATAGCCTGCTTAAGCACTCCACAGTTTATTCAGGTTGTGTGCATTGACTGTAATTCCTCTTGTTCTATAAACCTAGGATGCATATATGTATAGACACACATGCATACATGCATAACATGGAAGTATGAAATGCAATAAAATATGTTTCTGTTATGCATAAAATTTCATTTCATATTGATATAATAGCAGTTTAATAAATTTAATTTTCTAACTGAAAAAATTGACAAGTGTTTTCTACGTAAAGGCTTAATCTTCAAGTTTTTGATCTTTAATTTATCCTGTGGTCTTGTGTCCATCTATGAACATATATGAGTTTGAAGGACCAGGGCTGAAATAGCCTTACTGTAGTAGGCATTTGGTAGTAGCCTTAACACTGCAAGTTGCTAGAAAATGAATTGTTAGGAAAAATGGTATTAGAACCTGCTTGGGAGTATTTTGGCCGTAATCCGCCATAAACTGTGATTTTGCCAGAGAGATAACACATCAAGGAATTTTGGAACATGGTACAAGTCTGGTTCTTTTGCTCAGTGCTATTTGTTTAGTATGAAGCTTAAACTTTCCAGAATGGCCTACAGCTCTGTTTTCTCTTTCAGTGTCACTTAACTGAAACAGCTTTAATTCATGCAAAGAGCTTCACCTTTGCTAGAGAGGAAAGTGAAGTTTCATAGGACATAGTCTTCCACCTTTTTTCACTCCTAGTAGACTTTCTTCTCACCTTCACTGAAATCTGTAGTTGCAGCTGGAACAGAAAAGGAGGCAACACATGGCATGCTAAAACATTGCCTGCTAACTTTATTCTAATAGCTAGGGATTTATTCTGTGTGGGGAGAATTCTGTAGTGCTTTACTGAGAAAAAGTGTCCTAAGTACACTGGGATTTTTAACACATTCATTTTTAAATGTAGTTTTATACTTGTGATTGATTTATTGTGGCTGGGTGCCAGGTGCTGACCAGAGCCGCTCTATCATTCCCCCTCCTCAGCTGGATAGGGAAGGGAAATTATAGTGAAAAGTCTATGGATTGAGATAAGGATAGGGAGATCACTCACCAAGTGCACTGTCAAGGGCAAAACAGACTTGACTTGGGGAAAACAGTTTAATTTATTACCAATCAACCAGAATAGGATAATGAGAAAGAAGAAATAAAACTTAAGACACCTTTTCCCCCATGCCTCCCTTCCTCTTGGGCTCAGCTTCAGCCCAAATGTTCTCTATCTCCTCCTCCATCACAGGTGTAGGGGGATGGGGAATGGGGTTGTGGTCAGTTCATCACACGTGGTCTCTTCGTGCTCAAATGAGGACTCCTCACACTTTTACCCTGCTCCAGGGTGGGATCCCTTTCACAAGAGACAGTTCTCCATGACCTTGATGATCTTAAGGTCTTTTTTCCAACCTGGTTGATTCTATGAGTCTATGAAACAGGTTGAGGGGGTTTTTTTTGGTTGTGTTTTTTTTTTTTTTTTTTAAATTATTTTATGTATTCAGCTCTACTGGTACTTAGTATACTGAAATATATCTAGCTCAGCATTAGCTTTATCTTTTTTCATGTCTCTCTACTTCCCATAAGGATTGGGTGTGTTTCTGTGTAACTGAGGACATTAATGCTACCTGCGAAACATGTCAGGCGTAAACCAAGAAGTACTAAGATGCTAATTCCCCTAGTGCTAGTAGAAGTCTTACCATGAACTACATTGAGATCGGAATTTTGTTCACTGCATTGTTTACCACATAATACATAAGTAATTGTTATATGCTGGGGAAATGTCACAAACCTAAAGTTGCTTAGGTATATTGTTGAATTTTAAATCACACTTGTCAGTTGTCAATCACTTTTACTTTGATATCTGTTTTTAAAACTACCTTTTGTGGCTAGAAAAGTAATACTTCTCTTTTCAATGACTTTTCAGCAATAGTACAATTTTTCTGCCAATAATTCCATATTTTTGCAAATATGAAAATATGTACTTGAAATTAATTCTTTCCTTTCTGTGTCTGGAGGCTGCCTATGTAGCTTTTAATTTATGGGCCATGTTGAACATGGAATACAAGCAAGTGCATATATAAACTGTGTGCATTGAGATTCTGCATAATCTTTCAGTTTATTGTAGCTATGGATTCCCTACCACTAAAAAGAAAAAAAACCCAGAACAACTGAATACGAAACCTTAAGGCAAGGGGCAATGAGTTTGAAAGATTTTGTAGCTGAATCAGTAGCACACTTTGTATTTCAGGCACCAACCTAAAAGTGAAAGCAGAATTGCTTAAGTCGATTAAAGAGCAATCAGTGGATTGCCCAGAAAATGCAGCTCCTCTCAGTGCCTCTTAAAGGATTCATTATTCACTCTCATATGCAATGTGTTTTGATTTATTGGCAACTGCAAAAGAAAACAGAAATATCATTTTTTGGTTTCTAACAGTGTGCTCAGCTTTGATTACTTTGAAATATAGGATCTTATTCTGAGATGTTTGTAGACTAAGATCAGATTTTGGCACCCTTGTTTATACTGAATAGCATTAGTCAGGGCTGAGCTGCTGCTTATTCAGGTCAGATAGATCAGAATTAGTCACCAATTGAGATGTTGGTATTTATGAAGAGCCATGATGATGATGTTTCCATGAGGCACTGATGCAAATGTTTTGCCACTGCTTTTATCTATTTATCTGTACTCTTCTTTTATATGAATACCATAAAATAACTTTTGGTTTAAAAAAGTGCTTTGAGAAGGAAACTGAATGAAAGAAACTGTTTGGCACATGAAGGAGCAGAAAGAATTTTGTACAGAAAGGATAGCATGGAAGAAAGCCCCTTATTCCAAATACAGCCCTAAGAAACAAAACCAAAAGGTTGGCAGGTTTTCACAGGACTGCCAATAGATGAGCAATGACTACTCTGCCTTTTTAAAACGTTGTCTCCTGCCAACACCAAATTCCCTTCTCACATTTCCAGCACAGCATTCAGCCTGCAGAATGAGTGGATGATGAGGTACACAGTTGTGGTGTGGAAGGGATTCAAACAATGCAAGTGAGATTTTGATCTTCTGGGACTTCTGTGAGACAGAGAATGAAGAGGAGAAAAGACAAACTGGTCTTCATTTGCAGAAAAGGCTTTCATCTCTTCTGTGCTGTGAAGCTATGGCTGAGGAGAGAGGAGGGGAGTTGTCTTCCTGCTTATATCAAATTGCCAGGCCTTTAATTTTGACCAGATGCATCATGCAATTATGGCAGCTGATGGATAGTTATAAATGAATTAGTCTTTGGCAAACCAAACTTTATTTTAAGCAAGATCAGCATCACAGAAGATACAGGAAAGCAAATTTTGTGATGGGCTCAGTGAGTTTTTTAAACTCTCAGGAATAGCATTATAGCTATAGTTTATAGTGTTATAGCTTAGCAAAATAAAAGGATGCATTAGTGCGAAGAGGCAAAGTATCCTAATTTCTAAGCATACTGCTGGAACAGATGCATTGCTGCTCTTCCCACAAAACAAGGAAGACTAAATACTGATGGGTAGACTGAACTTTGCCTCTATTTGTTGAACTTTTCTTTTTGCTGTGGTTCATATTGGGGTTATAGGTAGCATTCCTGTCGCTGCCACCATGCTCCCCACGCTAATTGTCATGAAGTACAGAAAGTTCAAGCAGGTTTGGTTCCCAAGGCTGCTAATGAGCCCAGAGCTTTCCTCAGCCTTAATGAACCAGGGCTTGTTTGTGAGAGATTCTTGTCCATCCCTCCTTTTCCATGGTCAAGGAAGGAGGCAAGAGTTCACACAACCAAACAATGACTTTACAGTGTAAAGACGATGCAGCTGTGCCATCTGAAGTCATCTTCAGTTATGAGCAACAAAGCTTAAATAGATTGTACTGTGAAGAGGTACAGCTCTGTGAGTGTGAAGCATAGCTTTTGCTTCTGCTTCACTGACCTGTCCGCTTGCAGCAGCGATGGGCCCTTGACAGGAGCTTAGGCAGGGAGAGCTGCGTAGGGCGATTCTTTCAAAACCACTCTCTGTAACACTGAGCTCAGGAAAGGAAGCAAAATGAAGTTTCAGTTGATCTCTGATGGGATTGTACTGCTGCATTCTCCAGAAAATCCCATGCTCTCCATTTAAAAGTCATTGGTTCCTAATCTACTTCAGGTGATTAGTAAAGCCACTAAAGCAAGTGGTAGTTGGTAAGTTTTAGCTATAGAGAGTACCCACAAAAAAAGTGTATGCACACACACAAACAAACTCCTCCTAGGCAAATCACACATTTCACTATCTCACTATATTTTACTGTCTTCCTCTCTAAAGGTTCTTCTTGTACCAGAAGTTAACATCATCAGAAATTTGAGCTAAATTACAGTTTATCATTTACTTCATCCACCTTCCTTTAAGGATTTCAGTTATGACACTGGTGCAGTCCTCTGGCTATATTTGTATTACTACAAACATGTATGTCTTGTATTTTGGGGCTTATGTGTACAGATACATGTACACAAAAGTACAGGTACATGCAGAGGAGGAATCCATATGGCTGAGATTCCCTCT
Organism: Coracopsis vasa; assembly: GCA_026283785.1. Taxonomy (NCBI): domain Eukaryota; kingdom Metazoa; phylum Chordata; class Aves; order Psittaciformes; family Psittacidae; genus Coracopsis; species Coracopsis vasa. The sequence continues at coordinate 3,421 of JANHGB010010187.1, read as the reverse complement.
CCAGCAGTGACCACAAGCAGCTATGTTGGAAAGAGTAATATAGAATAGTTATTTATTATATTTATTATCTTTTTTATGATATTTTTCCTTCAAATATTCCCTGTAATATTTGTATAGTTACATTCTTCCCTTTCCTACAGAGCTTCAGCCTGGTACACCATATGCACTCTGTACTAGACTGTTACGCCAGCTGAGGCCTCTGTAGGTATGGAAGAGCGCCATGTGTGCAAACATGGCTCTTATCATGAGTTGGTGAGGTCAAAATTCTCTGAGAAGCAATGGGCAACCATGAGCAACTTAGACAATGGGGAGAATGGGAATCTAGAATTGGGCGATCTGGCTGAAAACCCTGGTTAAATTTCCAATAGAATGATCTTCTGGTAAATTAATTGCTAAAAAGAAATGGGCTCTTCCTTTACCAGTAACAAAAGGCTGAGTGTTCATTTTACAAACCTGTGACAAGTCCCCTCATTTACGGTACCAGTAAAACCCCAGGAGCATCTGTTGTGACACATCTGTGTTTCTTTCAGCTGACCCCAGCAAGGAGTGCTTTGGCTTGCTTAAGTACTAGGCCCATGGTATTGTCTTTGTTCCCCTTATGTGGGTTCTAAAAAGGTCAAAATCCGTTTCTGTTCTTTAGGAGTGATGATATTGAGTGTATGTGTCGTACGTATGCCAAGACTATATAACATTGTCCAAGGGGTTGGGGGGAGGAATGGAAAGAAAACTGGCTTTGCAGGTGTTTGGTTGGACAGTCCCACAGTGTTTCCAACCATTTAGAACATGGAGTGGATGAAAATTCAGGAAAAGTGCTTTCCTCTGAATAAGCAGTGTGGACACAAGGAATTGTTTCAAAGGAATTATTAAAAGGACTTGGAGTAATGAGACACCATACGTATCCTTCTGCAGAGAAGCCTTGGGTTGTGCATAAAAGGAGGAAAGTCACAGTGTTACTAGAAGGGCTCACAAAGGTCAAACCCTCAATTACAAACTCAGTAGATTGTAAATAATACACATGGGTCACAGGCTTACCTCTTTTTCCTAGGATTAATTATGCAAATCTAGTATTCTATCTGAGGTCAGATCTATGACCACAGTGTGTTTTTTTGTGGGAAATTTCTGTGTTCTGCTCACTCCTCCCAAAAAGGAGCTACTAGTAGAGTTTCAGAACTTCCAAACCACATTTCTTGCTAATTTATTTCAAGCAAAGTGCATTTTATGGGCTTATCTACTAATTCTTTTGATTAAAACACAAGCAAAACTCAACCAACTTGAACAGGTTGAATGCCACATCTGTGCAGAAGATATCAGCACACTTATTTATGGCTCAAAGAAACAGAGTCTAAATTAAAGCAGCTATTGCTATAGAGTGGATAAGCGGCCATTATGAATTATCCTTAATTATAGCGATTTCCTAAACTAATAAACCTGCTAAATCTTTATTGCAAAGGTTAGTTTACACAGTGCATATAAAATCCGCATGTGCTACGCATCAACCACCAGCTGTCTGACAGTGTGTTGCTATTGCAGTGAGTGTGCACATAAATTTTATGTTGGTTATATTAACAGTCAGTCCATATCACTACCCACAGATGCCAGTAGACATAAAAATTGCTCTCCAGTGAGCCTAAATATCCCTAGAAGCTAGTTGTGTCTAATGTTCCATGTAGTATTTGTACGTGAAAGCAGCAGATTGAAAAGTTATTTACAGATGAATATTTCAATCCAGTTAGTTCATATTGGCCTACTTAGGCTTCTTTGCTGGTTTATTTGTATGCTAAATAATTCACTAAAGGTTCTTGTTTACTTTCAGAAGTAGTTTCTATGAAATGCAAACAGAACCAACTTTAGGTGCTCAAAAGGCTAAACAGCCCTGTTTTAAATGCAGGTCAGAGCTACAGACAGCATCTTGCAGATGGGCTGTCACTCACAGTTTTACCCTTTTAGTTGCTAAGTGTTTAAAGAATTTACTGAGATTTGATGTTTTCATATAAATTTTTTGCAAGGATGGGTTATTTTTTCTTAATCTACCCTTTTTCATGGATAAACGTGAAGCCCTTCAGGGTCGTCCCATTAAGCAGACAGTGCTGGCAGCATGCAGCATGTTGTGGGCTGTTAGATGGATTCTTGACAGTGCACAGGGCTAGCAAGTGCAGTAGATATGCGATTCCTCCTGCTGTAGGACATAAATACGTTTTTGTATGAATTTCTTTGGCACAACCTTTGCATACCAGTTGTTGTATACTTTGGTTTCTTGATAATCAGAGCACCAGGCAAATTCAGCCACTGTCTGTTCTTTTACTGAGATCCGGGTACTTGGGAGCACTCACAGCACAGCACTGCCTAGATCACAGAGTTCATCTATGTGCTAACTTTTTGGTTTATAATATTGATTTTATCATTTTTTACTGTTTGTAGTAGGAGTTCCTTTATTGATATTTACTCAACCCCTCTTTGTGCAAGTGCTGTAGGATACTTTGTTGCAAGTATTGACATACATCTGCTGGTTGCTTCACCACCATCGGCTTATTTCACCCAAATGGTATTCATATGCTATAATTGTTTCTTGCTATTGATTTTAGATCGCATTTATAACATGCTCCTGCAGACCATAGCACACATGCTGTGCCTGGCTAGAGTCTCAGTTCAGCATTTTCAACAAGAGTGTGAATCGCATATATTAAAATTGCAACAGCAGAATGTTTTAAGTACAGGTTTGCTTTGCAAAGATCTCCCAAGAAAGGCTGAAAGCAGTCAGTTCGTGAGATCATGAAGGAGTATCCTAATGCTTCCTAAAGAATAGTTGCTCATTTTTGCAGGCACTGAGCTGTTAATGAATATTCTAGCACAATATTAGGGATGCTTATTGTCAGTGGTGACCTATTTTTGCACAAATATGTGGTTGCTCAGGCTTAGGTTCACAAAGACATTTAAGACATAAGTTATTTTGTTGCCTGCATGTTCTTCCATTTGTAAAATGAGGACTGTGGGGCAAATTTCATCTTCAACAATTGCTAGGGATGAGTGGTTTTCCAGAAAATCAGAGTGTAGTAGGTGCTGTAAAGTATAGGAACATTTCTTCTCCTATACCACTAAAGTGTGAACTAACCGCTGAACTATTACTTAAACTGGTGGTGCATTTTGTACAGCAAATGCTGTGTTACCATGCTGGTTAGAGAATTAGTTATCTATCAGAGGTATCTCTTTGAAGACCTGTAGTTTTTAAAATGAATTTGCATGCATATTTTTGAAAACTAAGTTGCATTCTGTTTAATAAAAGGAGGGTGGTAAATTAAATTCAGAATAGTTCAGGAAAGTTAATGGGGGTTTGCACCAAAGATGTTTGAAAACTGGGTAAAATCTGTTAGGTGCTGCCATCCTGGAAGTGACAGTGGTGAGTCCCAGTCCAAGGCAGATGGGA